>PVKC010025306.1:0-10819 GCA_004027635.1 Crocidura indochinensis
TGTGTATGTTCCCGCTGTGGAGACAGCATAGAGAGGACAATCACCCCTTAGCAGCTATCAGAGTTTCCTTGAGAATTGTTCTGTTTATTTTCCAAAGTCTGGCATGATCATAATTACAAGGGAAGTGTCCTGAGCATTCAAAGAATGGAAACAAGCATTAGATGAGCAGAAGGGGTTTTTTTAGGGGTGATAGGTGCCCAGCTCTGTGCTCTTACTCAGGGGTTTCTAAGTGAATATAGCTACCTGACTCTATGCCCCTTCCTTAGGGCACATCCAGTGGCCACGGACACCAGCATCAGCAGAGTCGGGGGTCAACAAAGACATCTTAGCCAATATTTGCATCTTTCACTTACTTCAATCCTTTGCCCTGGCTGTTCTATTGTGAGCAAACATTGCTTTATAACTAACATGACATTTCAAAGGTGACTTTTCTTCCTGAAGGGCATCACCAAAGGGACTTTTCAAAAAGGTACAATCAACTGAGGATCCAGGCTGTCCTTTCCATAAAGTCTTCCCTTTCCATCTTCTCTCTGACAATTAGTTCACTGGAATCCATCCTGATCCAGTGTGGCATGAGTCTTCTGGGTCACTATGTGCTGCCTTCCTGTGTTCCTGGCATACCACAGCTCCAGCCCAATGCTAAGACCCGGTTTTCTGTGCTCTGTTCTGTTCAACTATTACTCCAGAAATTAGGCTCTGCACCATTTCTTCCCCCTAGAGCACACAGTACACCAACTGCAGACAGAGCCATGGTGTGTCTGTGCCTAGTAATGAGTCCTCCTTCCCCATGTCCAGCTTAGCCAGAGTCCAGGCACAGAGGACTGTTCAGGTATGGACAGCAGAGAGGGGCTTTTCCCTGGATGAGATACAGTAACACTGGACCTCCAAGGTCTCAGGAAAGTGCTCCTAACAGCTAAGGCCACAACATGTGGAGGCTGGGAAATTCCAGACCTTGAACACAAAAGACAAGAACAGGGTCAGAGACTGAGGGTGGGCCCTGCCAGCTCTCGCCAATCCATCATTTATTACTTATAGATTTACTGATCAAGTATATACATCATCTCATTATCTGTCACCTACAGATCATGCTCTGATCCATCCGCCTACCTAGCTTTCATCTAATCTCTACACCATCTCCAATTCTCTCTCTACCTTATCTTTCTGTTCATGCAACCCAACAGTCCATCCATCTGTTTACTTGTTAATCTTATTCAGAAGTACTAGTGAGAATTTTCTGATGAGTGTCCCCTTGATCCTCCCTATAGAGTGGTCCCTTGATCCTCCCAGGGAAGTGCTCAACCGTTCATCCCTGAACATGCAGACGTTACTCCCTCCTTCACGCTCAGCATCCATGCTGTGCCAGACATCTTTTCCCATAGAAAGTGCGTTCCTTCTCAGGCCTTTTATAGGCTGATGCTGGCCTGCATGTGGCCCTGTGTTACATTTCTGCCCAGTTTTTTCATCATGTTCAGCAGAAAGCAGATTGCAGTTCTTACTCAGCTTCTCATTAGATCTCTCTCTGTCTTTGCCTAGAACCCGCTCCCTCTTGTTTTTTTATTCTGGGGCTCTAGACAAACTGAAGAATAACATCTTATGCCTACAGATCCCCAGTTGTATTCAGAAGCAGAGCCCAATGACCCAGTCTCTGAGGAAGCACCAGTTGCCCAGCACTGCACAGCTCCCCACTCTCTGGCAAGTATGTGGTCTGGAATCCTACCTGATGGTTCACCCCTGCATGTCAGCCTCACATCAAAGACCTCCTACCCACTGTCTCAGTACATTAATGCCTGGGCCAATATGGCTCCCAACCTGGCCAAGAGGAGACTATTTCAGGTCTCAGACTTGGGTTTGATGCCGTTTGTGTTCAGGTTATGAGGTCCTGTTGTTTGGGACCTTTTATCCTCTCCAGATACCAAATCTCTGCAAATCTTCTCTGTGCTCAGTCTCACTGGACACTGGAGAAAACCATCACAGGATATTGTTCCTGGTGAGAGAGTTTAGGATGAGCTCTCAGAGGTCTTCTATAGCTGCTAATTTCATTGGAATTAAGGGCACTCTTTACTTTTGATTTAGAGTAGATTAAATTTTAGCAGCAACTTGAAATGCTCTTCTCCTGTTGCTAACCCATGAGAATCAAAATACAAAGAAACAAGTCAGAAAATTCTGTCCACAGGCACCATGTTTTCTTCCCCTCTGATGAAAAATGTTGCTTAGAATATGGGATAATTTAGAAACAACGGTGTTGGACTGTTTACCTCAGCTCTGGATTCCCCCAAATGCAAGATACCTGGAAAACCCCAAGAACAATTCTTATTCTCTGACAAAAAGCAACTTAGCCCATGTACTCACCACTCTGTAAGCATAACTTTAATGTGACATTGCAAAGCTATGTTATTATTTTTCTTGCAAAGAATTTTAAGTCCACAATTGCAGGAACTAATTTAGACATTATGAATCGAATGGCCTGGGACCACATTAGCACCTAGAGAAGTTTGATAAGGAGCATAAACAGGAAAAATCCAAACACTAATACATCAAGGAGAATGCTTGTGCAACCCCTGAAAAATGGAAATTACCAGGTATTATAAGCCATGACAGACATGTCTGTCTTCCATGTGCCCTTCACGAGGGCGTGTCTGTCAGCCGGCAGATTTTCTCACCTCGAATTCCTCCCCGTGACAATCCCCACATGCCCGGTACTTTTCTTTTTCTCTAGAAAAGCAGAACAAACTCTAGTGTAGATGGAGTGGAGAGCCCAGGATCCTGAAGGATAATTTGCAGAAGGACAGTGAGGAGGACATCCTAGTTGAGGATGACCAGATCACTCAATGGCTCCTGCCCAGCCTCCACACCACTCCTTGCCCCCCATTCCATCATCTTCCCATCCCCAGTAGAACAATAGGACAATGGTCCCACATAAGTGTCGCCAGCAGGGCAGGAGCAGAAAGGTTTTCTCTGTTAACACGCCAGAGTCTGGCTGATGAGTCTGAGAAGAAACCAGGGAAAGCGGTGATGGCTCAGAGGAAGGGAAGCCACAGCAAGAGGGATTTGCAGATAACTTAATACATTTTAAGGAAATGGGAACTAAAAAGGTAATTTACAAAGGATCATGAGTTTCATGTCTTTTAAAAAATTTTGTTCATAATAAATTGTTTCTTAGCCTTCAGAAATACCTGCCTAGGGGACCAGGGTAGAGTAGCACCCTGCTTCGGCACTTGATCTACATCCCACTATATTATTGTACTGGTAAGGGCTCCAGCCTCTTGTCTCCAAGACCAGAATATCAGTTTTCAGTAGAAGATGGAGGATCCACCTTCTCTGCCCTGCCACCCCTTTCCCAGGGTACCATGACACTGGAGATCTCAACATGTCGAGTGTCTCTGAAAAACTCCCCATCTCTGCTGAGGAGGGACAGGTGCCATGAGGTGATGACTGTTCTGTCTGGACTATGTGCAAGAGCTCGTGAAGCAGGTCATGTGTGCACACTTATTCGTGCTACAGGCTTCTTCCTCACACCTGTTGCATTGACCATCTGGGCAGAAGTTTGTGAAGCAAACTTTCAGGAGCCGGCAGGATGGCTCCATGCTCCAATTCTTAGAAACTTTCCTTCAGACATTCTTCTCTCGCCTGATCCCACAGCCATGCAGGGGTCTTCCCTGCCCTTTGAATTTTTCTTCCTGTCCCCAGTGCCCCCCTGAAGCTGTGGATTGAACTAAATTCCTTCAGTGTCACTGAGAAACGACCCAGCTCAGATTTTTCTCGAGGCTAACGTGCCTTTTCCCCATTCTGTAAGGATGTTGGCCCAACCTCTGTTGGATCCAAGAAATGAGGGTGTTCCCTTCCTGGCCTCAGCCTGTGCATAGAGTTCTGGAGGAACCTTCATGATCCCCATGACTTCACCTGCTGATAGCTGTAGATTCAGTAAGCCTGGTGTACAGGGTAGGTGAGCAGGAGAATCTCTAACCTGTGGAAAGCACATTCTTCCCATCTATACTTTCTCTGTCATTTTATCTTAGACAAACAAACAAAAAAAAAAAAACAAATAGTCAAGGCTATTGTTCACTACTGAATTATTTTATTCCCCCCCCCAAGGAAAACTTTAATTTTATTCTTCATAAGGGGTATCACAATACTGAACTAAGAACATTTGAATTACCCGACTCTAAGCTTGAATTCATAATATCTGGTATTTGTAAAATATGGCATTTAGACAAAAGAGGTCAGTGTACCTATGTTTCATATTAAGTAATGCTTTTATGTCTTTCTATTTATGTTTCTGTATTATAAAAATACTTTATAGTACTGCTAATAATGTGTCATTTTCTATTTCTATTCTAAAACAGAAACACATCCCCATATAATAGAGTTTTATATAAAAAAGAGATTCCCAACACACTTTAATTTAAAAAAAATACACTTATACATATAGAATCAGCATCCAATTACTTTTTGGTCAATTTCATTTTACAATGAATTCCTTTTTACTTTATCACCAAAGAGGAGGATTTTTTTAATGCTGTTAAGTGTTGAGCTAGGATCAAAGTTGAAATAAAAGTGTGTCTGCCGGGGAAACACTATCTCCAAAATGCACTCAGAATGAGAATTCCCTGAGGGATTTTTCTTCAGTGAAAAAAAGGCCCCACTGCTTGGTAATAGGATGAATGTGGAGCCTGGTGCCTTCCTACTTCCTCATGCTCCAACTGGGTCAAATCTGATGGAGAATTCAGTGGGGGTGAAGCCAAGTATTAAGGCCTAAGCTCATCACTTCAGGAAGCAGAAAGGGGCAGGACAGGGGCAGACACAGGCAACTCTTGATGTCCCTGTGACCATCCGAATCCATTAATACAAGCCAATCAGCACTTTCCTAGAAGCAGGCGGGTATCCAGCTCCCAGCATTCTTCTTGGAGCTCTGAGGTGAATCCTGATGTGAGCTCAGCAGCATCTGTTCTGCCCTTTCAGCAATCGCTGGGTCCTGCGTGGGGTCCCAGAGGTTTTGCCTTCTGTGAGAGGTGCCTTGGGGTCCCTCTTCGATCACCCAAACCTCGCTGATCCCCAAAACCCTTACCCTGGTCCCAGGCCAGGCTCTCAGGGGATCCCCAACTGTTTCCTGGACTCCCACACTGTGCTGGAAGAAGAGACATCACATGTCATTGCCTTCTCTCGAGGTCCCTCTCTTGCACCCACAGAGGCTCAAAGTTCATGCACCTGGGACTTGTCTCTGGCACTCAATTTTTCGAGAATTCATCTAACCTGATCTCTTTTTTTTTTTCTTATTTATCCTGTTCATTTATGAGTTTAGTTTTTCACAGATCACTTCATATTTATGCATGCTGTGACTTTCTGGAGCCTGGAAACACTATTATAAATTTCCCATTATGCTTACTCTCCTGCAGTGAAAGCCGACAAGATTGCTCGACTTCATAATTTTTATGGTTAATTTCTTGAATTTTTCATAACTTTAGTTCTACAGATGGGTCTTGCTATCTGGAAAGTTTTGAGGACTCTTTGGTTAAATTTGGTCATAACTGTGTCTGTGTTTTCTCACATTACCTGGCAGTCTCCCTCTGTCCTTCTTCTCTAGCAGTGACTGATGCTGGCTCAGTGTCCTCTGACCAGTGACGGTCCAGGGCTTCGATCCTTCTCACCCTTGTGGGTGTCTGTACCAGTTCTTTGCCTCTGGGGTCTCAGGGGTCCTTTGCCTATTCCATGGCTAAATTCCTATATTTCAGGGGAACAAGGTTCCTTCCAGATTACAGAAGGGGGAGGAGAAGTCTATTTCCCCAATCTTGGCTTTCTCCAGTGGGATGGAGAGGGAGTACTCAGGTCAGCCTCCATGCTCCTCTTACCTGCACTCATCCCTTCTGTGTTTCCACTGCTAGTGTCACGATCCTGGGCTCTAGTAACTGGCACTGTCCATTGTGTTGTAGCTCTTGACACTTGAGTTCAGGACAGCTAGGCCAAAATCACATGTTTGCAGAGTCCAGGGTTTTGGGGTCTTTTCCATTGAAATTTCTGATTCCTTGTTCATCTACTCTGATAAGGAGGGAATTGGTGGAATTGTCATTTTTTTAATTCCTCCAGGATGAACTGAAACCCCTACACCTGTACAATCTAATACATCCAAATATACTGATTATTAAACATGATGGTCAGTTAAAGGGCAGGAAAAAATGAACAAGTAAGCACAAGTGCTCCTGGGCCCATAGAATCTGACAAAGCTCTATGACCCAGAAGGCTCCAGAGGCTGGATTTGATTCCATCATCTCCAAGTTATTAAACAGCAAATAGAGATGGTTTCCTGTTTTAGGAAATCTTGTAAAATGGACGGCAACATCTGAGCCTCATTATGTCACAGCTAATGCTAAAGAAAATTGAAAGTGTCCTACAGTAACCCTGTCTGCCACCCTGCATGTTGGGACCTTTGCCAGCAGAATGTAGGTGAACCCTGACACTTCCCATAAGATTCCTTTCTCAGAGAACAACAGATAAAAGTCCGAAGAGCCAAGAGCCCAGAATTCCTGGGGCAGCACAGGAGGGGGGCAGATCTTACCTTCTCACAGCTCCCAGACACTCTAAAGGCAATTCTAAGCCCTTTCCAGGACAGATGAGCTATTTCCCTCTGCATTTCTCCTTTCCTCCTCCAAGTGGTCTTTCTTCACCGTGAGGTATCTAGCTGGACACCCAATTTCCAAAGTCTGACAATGTAGCATGGCTGTCTCATGTGATGCATTAGAGGATAAACAAACATAAAGGCCTTGAATATGAAAGTGATAGGGACAACCTAAACATAAAGGAGGTCTTCATCGGTGTCCACACCTGATACAGCCACACAAAAAGACATGTGACAAACCTCCAAAGTCTTGGGTCACCAAGCACCAGCACCGACAAGACCAGCCTTTGACTTCAGAGTTTGAAATCCAAATAAAATCATTGCCAGCATCACCATGCCCAAAATTCAAAACGTTTAGAACCTGAAAAAACAGATGAGAATTCTGGTCTGCTGCTTGGAGTGGTTTGTTCTGAGAGACAGGGAAGAGTAACAAAGTCCCAAAGGTGCCCAGACCCGGACATCATGGAAGGAACCAGGACCCTGATGTCATGCTTTGCTCTGCAAGGCACCATGGACTCCTTTTTGCACAGGCCAGGCCCATCCCTGGCACTCGGGGACCAGAGCACCCAACAGCACTCCACCTTCATAGCAGAATCTGTGGGTCATGAAAGACAAGCTGTGTGTGTCCATTGGAGTGAGGAACTCTAAGCTGATAGGAAGCATAAGGTGTATGTGGAGGGCAGCTCATGGCCTAGCCTACACCGGCACCAGAGCAGTCCAGCCAACAGCAAAACCAATATAGCCCAGCCTCCACTAGAACCTGCAGGGACCAGCCTCCACCAGAATCCACATGGCCTAGTCTCCACCAGACCTCATGGGGTCCAGCCTACACCATAACCAGTGTGTTGACATCAGCTGATTCCTGTCCAAGTATAACATGCTTAGTCGCCACTTGGTAAGGTCCAGCTTTCCCCACCTGGATAGTTTGTCTAATTCTCACCTTATTGGTAAACTAGGAAAATAAAGAACAAGAGAGATATCTGAGGCCTCTTAACCTCTCTGAAATAAACTTTTTAAATATGCATGATTTCTCCTGAGCACAGAGACGTGTTATTTCTGAATGCTTGCATGGCACTTTTATTGTTACTGTGATTTATATTTGCTTACTTTAATTATTCCAGTACCATTAGCTATGGTCTGTGGTGCCTCAAAAGAAAACAAAACTGAAATTTATCTGAAAAATTATATGCATTTTTTCTGACATTTTCTTTATTAACCTCTGTAAACCAAGCCAGCCTGTGATTTATAACCAGCTCATTAAATGGGGAGCTGATCAGTTGGCACTAGAAATTGCAGTGTGACTATTAGAGTATCAATCCACTGGAATCAAAAGCAGCAAGAGATAAAGACACGAAAAAAACAGGCAGTGTGTCTTCTATGGAAGTCAATGAGAACTTTTACAGCTAACAATTCTATGCTCCAACAGTATTTATACCACCACCTCTTGTTAGTAATATGGGTCAAGGTCTTGGGGCATTGAAGGATTTCCAAAGATGTACAACTGGTAACAAGAACAAGGTTGATGTGAAGGGTAGGGAGTCCAAAAAGGGCCATTTAGAGTAGCTCAATGACCTTTAGGAGAAAGCAGGACCTCCCAGTGTCCCTGACAGGGTCAGAGTGGCAGAGACGGTGGTAAACAGGGACAGAGCTATGCTGGCACAGGGGTACCTGAGTCCTCCAGGCAGAGAACAGGACTGAGAGGGAAGTTGCTGAATGGAATGTGGAATCTGAGTGTAGGTTGAAAATGATAATCAGATTCCCAGATCCCTGGATATGGATTCTGGCTTCATCTCAAAGCCTAGTAACACTCACATGGATGAGGGCTTCTCAGTCCACTGACACCCACCAGAAGAGGGTTTCTCTCATAGCCACTAACAGCCAAGCCTACATGAGTCCAGGTTTCCTCCCACTGCAGCCCAAAGCTATAGCCACCCTCTGTCACTTTATTGTGCCACACTCTGCTCCTGTGTCTCCTCTGGCTGCCTTACCTGGGCCTTCCCTCGGGACCTGCTGTTCTGCTTCATGTTGCCTCGTGCTTCACTATTGTAGAGAATGAGATACTCTCTTAGCATGTGACACAAAAGGTAAAAAAAAAAAAAGAATCTGAGGGCACAGAATAATCCCAAGTAGCTTCTCTGCCAGGACACTCAAAGATACATAGTGTAGGAGGCTGTGCACATGGCCTTATCAAAAATCCATGAGCGAGGCGGGCATAGCAGAGTCCTCCTGGAGGTCTCAGTTCTCCTGGTCGACTGAAGCACATTCCCCTCAGTGTTCCTGAGAAGTTCAATGAAATAGCAATTTAGATATAAACATACATAATCCAAAAACCCAAGAGAAGATACAATAATAGTTCACAAGCTCAGTTCAATGCAGGATGTCAACAGGACACAAGCCAATCCCTGCCCCAAATCCCAGGAAACAGGGCATGAGGGGAAAGCAGTGTTTCCTGGGCTGTATCCACTGGGCTGTGTTCATGGGGCTGAGTCTGCAGGGCCACTCAGTCTGAAGACACACCAACCACAGCTGGCTAGGCCCATAGCAGTACTCTTTACTCCTTGAGTTCCCTCAGCAACTCACCACTAATCTAGCTCACAGGGCGGAGGTGTTTGTGGGAAACTGGAGAAGGATGTACACCCCCTTGTAACTGCCTCCTCTTCAGTAGAGGGGCCCAGGCTCTCTATACTCCAGGGTTAATACACTTGAGGTTCCCTGTAATGCTCACTCAGAAACACAAGATCACACATTCACACACTGACTTACACACACAGATTTACACACACACACATACATTCACACACAGACATGCACACAAACTTATACATACAGAGGCACACAGACTTACATATACACTCATGCACAGACATTCATGCATTCTCACACAGACACACAAAAACATACACACAACTCATACAGACATGCACATAGAAACTTACACACACACACACACACACACACACAGAGGAAATGTCCAATTTCAGTCTTGGTGTCTGTATGTCCAAGGCATTGCTGGGTTCCTCTGTCCCTGGAATGCAGAGGTGACAAATTGCCCATTCCGGACCTTGAAACCCCAGCACACAGTTCCCCCTGGAGCTAGGAGCCCCTTTCTCTTCCCTGTCCCCTGCTCACTGTTCCACAGGATTACCAAGGAGAGTGGAGAATTTGCTGGGGTTTGGAGTTTCAAATTCAGCAGCCCTCCAAGGAAAGGGCAATGGAAAAACAGATGTAACTGCAGAGCTTCTGGCTGCCAAGAGAAACACGAAACCAGGCCCAAGTCGCCCTCATCCTCTTTGTTCCTGAAGGCGCCAGGTCTCTCCTTCCTCCCTCCTCTCTCCTCCTCCCCTCCTGTGGGTCCCTGATCCCAGGAATCCCTGTTCCCTGCTCCCATCCCTACCAGACAGAAAGGGGCCCCAAGATCTGCTTCCCTTTACCCCACTCTAAGAAATGCTTTCTTTCTCTTTTTTTCTTGCTACTATTGTTATTTTCATTTCTATTTTCTTCTAAATTTTGACTTTGTGCTACATACCTGGTGGTGCTCAGGGTCACTCCTGGCAGGGCTCAGGGGACACTAGGTGATGCAGAATTGTCCTGAGCAGGCCATCACTCCGGTCTCTCTCTCTCTCTCTCTCTCTCTCTCTCTCTCTCTCTCTCTCTTTCTCTCTCTCTCTCTTTCTTTTTCTCTCTCTCACTTGCCTCACCTGCAACCTGATTCTCTTTCTTTTCTGTTTGCCTCTTTCACCCTATCTGTGAGTTGGGTGTGTGTTTGTTTAAGACATGGATATCAGCCCTCCTACTTTCACTCACATGTCTACACTCCACCCACCCTGACTCTCCTTTACACATTTTTCTTTTCATTTCTGCATTTTTCCAGATGTGGGGCTGAGTGCTTGAGAACATGGGATGTGGGGTTGACTAACAAGGTTCAAATCTCTTACCATTCCATCAATTCTGCAATTTACTTCACCAGTTAGCCCCTACTTTTCTTCCTCTATTAAATTAAGATAATGATACAGTTGCAGAGACCCAGTATAATCAAGTTGGGAAGAATGGCTCACTAGACTGACCCATATAAACTTTTAATACGTGACAGCTATTATCAGATTCATCAGTGAGATGGAAGAAAGAGGGAGTGCAGTTTATTCCTGAAACAAAGGCAGATGCTGGGAACATTTAGCCTGTGCCTTGGGCTACAAAATTCCCAGCTGGAAT
>PVKC010025308.1:0-16536 GCA_004027635.1 Crocidura indochinensis
CATTTCAGAATTCCCATCATGGGCCCATATTTCTTTCTTTCTTTTTTTTTGTTTTTTTGTTTTTGGATCACACCCGGCAGTGCTCAAGGGTTACTCCTGGCTCCATGCTCAGAAATTGCCCCTGGCAGGCACAGGGGACCATATGGGGCACCGGGATTCGAACCGATGACCTTTTGCATGAAAGGCAAACATCTTACCTCCATGCTATCTCCAGGGCCCCATGGACCCATATTTCTATTCCTTCCCCCTTTAAGTTAATTCTCATGGAGTAAGTTGAAGGCAAGCCATAACTAACTTGAAGGTAAGCTACATACATTACTGAAGTCCTTCAAAGGCCTCCAGTTGTACTTCAAGTAAGTCATATTCCATGTTTTTCTTACAAAGTTGTATATATCTTGACCTTGTTCATATCTTCAACTTCATCATTTTGGACATACAGGTTCCCGTGACATATGTCAATCTACACAGATGTTGTTCCTGATTCCACACTAAATATGAACACCAGGCAATCATTTTACCATACTTTAATATAATTCTGTGCAGCATACTTTTCATCATCTTCACACATGCATCTATCATGCTGACTCACAACAGCACCTATATTCAAATTAGAGGTCTTCAATAAATGTTGTATTGCAGGAATAGAAAGTTATTATTAAGCCCCAGATATTTTCCTCTTTGATGTTGTCTATGATTTTGCTGTAGTTTTGCTGCTGAGCAAAAGATGCAATTATACTTCTAAATATGAATTATATTTTTGGATCATGTTGTATAAATTATATGTATATGATACATATATAAATATATAATGTAAGTAGGATTTCAGCATATATTTACAAATTATTGGTATATATCAATAAATTACAATAGAGACAGATTCCACATAAATTCCTTGAGAACAAATGAGAATCAAGTAGCCTGAAGGTCCTCTAGGACACAAGTCTCAGTTCTTAAATTCCAGCCACTTAGTAGAATGACAGGTGAAATTAAATCTAATATCTGAATATTTTTTCTCCTTTTCTTTCCTTTGTCTGTTTCTGCATCAGTTAAAATGGCACCCCAAGTAAAAACATTGAATCTTGCAAGCCTCAAAAGAGACTTTCAGATACTCAAAAGGATCGTTGGGATGGAAACCACAGAAGCCCAGTGAACATGCTGCTCAAGAAGCACTGTTTGTCAGTTTTTATTAGACTGAGATTTCTTCTCTTTTATAAAGAGTTTAAAAACCCTTCATAACTTATAAATTTTAAAGTAATGGAAATAATAGTCATTATTTCGCCCATATCTCAAATTCAACTTGAAGAGGTATCATCAAGACCAGGTGCTAGACGTAAAACAATAGGTTCACTGGATCATGTCTCCCTAAATTCCCTGTGTGGTTATACTTATGGCTGATTTATAAAATGCACACCAATGCCAATAATTCTAGAAAGAAAAACTCCTCCACTTCTAAGATCAAATCCAAAGTCAACATTGCACAGATTGTATGGCTAAGTGTTGAGGGGATAGAAGGCTGAGATTTATGTGCAAAGATGAAAAGCTCCTGAAAGTGTGTAGCTTGGCTAAAGGGACATGATAACTCTGTGTAAGTATTTGACAGAATAAACACTGAAGGGAAAAGAAAACAGTGGCCCAAGCTCACAAGAGGGGCCATTAGAGTGGATGATAATCATAGACAAACATGATAAAAAAAAAAAGCCATACTGGTGGGAAGACAATTTAAGTGGAAGAAGGTTCTGCTAGTCTAGCTCTGAACTCTACCTTGAGCATCTTCTTTTGGTGCTCTCCCACTTGCCTGGAACAAGGCTGGTTGGCTTAACTTTTAGGCTGGGACAGGATGGCAAGAAGCTCAAATCTGTGGAAAGGTGGTTTGGCAAACTGCTCCAGTATCTCATCACCTCACTCCACTGTGCACCCTGAAAGCTGCCAGGGGACCGGGAAGAATTCAAGGAGTTATTGCCAAGTCCTGAGTTGAGGCTGGTGCACTGTTGAGGAAGAAGGGAATGCCTGTTTCTAAACTCTCTGTGCTTGTCATTCTCCTCTCTCTCTGTCTCTCTTTCTCTCTCTCAACACACTCTCTCAATGCCATGCATGCATCCTTTTTTTGCAGATAAGTTTCTAAACCCTTTAAACAAACTCACCAGATAGAGAAGGATTGACTGTTTTACTTAAGAGTTACTTATTGAACCTTCTCACATGTCCATGTGCTGAGCCAAGCCATAGCACAGAGGGGTTATAGCAGGGCAGGGGTAACCTTTAAAACAGGGCCAGTTTGGCTCTAAAACTCTTACACTCATTACAGACCATGATGGGACTAAAAGCTTTTACAAAAAGTTAAGATTTCAATTGCTGTATTCCTAGATGTCTTTGAGAAAAATAGCTATATTAGTAAGTTAAACACGTGACTTAAACTAGGTGGTTAGAAAACTTACGAGGCCCAAACTTATCAGATTTTACTATCATACTTGTATCTCAAAAATTTGGGATGAATATTTTTTATATTTGTAAATACTTATTTAAAATAAAATTCCATAAATGTTCACATTTCTGATATTTGAAAATGACATATATGAGGCATATATGGTAATTTCCAGAATAAATATAAATTACTGAGCACAGGTCATCAGTACTGGTTTCATAAGTGCCTCAATAGCCAGAAGATGTTTAACCTGATTGGGAAACTCTTTCAAAAGCTTTAGTAACTGATATATTTTTTAATTTATTTTTGGGGTATTTGGGGGGTCACAGCCAGCAGCACTCATGGGTCACTCCTGGCCCTGCACTCAGAAATCGTCCCTGATAGGTTCTGGAGACCATATGGGATGCCAAGATTTGAACCATCATTTGTCCTGGATCAGCTGCATGCAAGGCAAATGCTCTACACTTTGCTATCTCTCCCACACCAAGCTGATATATTTTTAATTTTGACCTCTGCTTCTGTGTTGGAGACCTCGAGCTATCATTGACTATTCCCATGTTTAGTATATGATTGGCATATACCAATTCAAGTTCACATTCAAGTCACTTTAATTGGCATTTATTACATACCTTTTATGAATTAGAAAAGAAAAAGTAGTTTGATACCTCATTACCCATATGGTCATATGGTGTCCCAAGCACCATCAAGAGTAATCCCTGACTAGTAATCTTGACTAGAGTCAAGAGTAAGCCCTGAGCACTACTGGATGGCATAAAAAATTAAAAAGGACCAAAAATTAACTCCCACACCCAAAAAAGCATAACTTAAACCCCAATGATAGTCACATTTTACTTGCTGCTTACTAATAGAACCTCTTCTCTCTTCCTTGATCAGGATATTCTCCCAATCCTAGAAGCTTACAATGGCAAAGTCTGGAAAAGTATACCAGAAAGGTTTGTGAAAATAGCACCCCAAAACAGGCCATTGATGTCACCTCATGTGCTACTAACCAAAATTAACTTGTGATACCTTGACACCATATAAACCAACACAGCCCGACATTAGCTGTCCATGACAGAATTGCCACAATGAAGTGCCTAAACTGCCATGAGGGGAATATTTGAAAACAAAGACTACCTACACATCTTCTAAATGCCTCTATCCCCTCCATTTTTCTCCCTTTGAGGAGATAACTTGGTGAAATTCTCCATGCTGCTTCCACTGTGCTGGAAACTTTCCTCTCAACAATGAACTTTAGTGTGGGGAGTTTTAGCCTCAGAGAAATTTATTTTATTGTTTTTCTTCTGCATGTCCAGTCAGATAGTCTTGATCTATCCCCCTTAAAATGGTGACCATATCCAGCAGTCAAGGAGATGAGTTCCAGAAAACAATCTAGAAGTTAGCTGAGAGTGTGGTAGGATCAGGGAGGCATTATTTTCCATATGTGTTCATTTGTAAGTTGTGGAGGGAAAGGGGGTTCACCTACAGGTATCCATCTGCAGGGATAGTAGGAGCTGTGGTATGTCTTCACTACTTCCAGGGGTTTGTGATGCTGGCATCATAGCCAAAGATGATGGTAGCTAATATGCCCAATATGGCTCCTGTAATTCTGTACTTGTCATGATCCTCAACAAGAATCATCACGGAGCTGATCAGGTAGAGGATGGCCCCTATGAGGGATCGGAAGAAATCAATCCAGACGATGAACTGAGCCTTTTTATCCACATCGCACACATAGAGGACAATGAAGATAATAGCAAGGATCATCTCAATGGACGACAGGGAAATGTAAGCCGGTTGCGAATTTCTGAAGCAGATCAATATCACCATGCAAAAAATGATCTCGATGATGAGTAGTATTCCCTTTGGGGAACTCAGAAAGGTCTTGGCGTCCGGCATAGTGGAGGGTCGGAGTCCCTAGGGATTCACAGGAGCTGTTGGTCTAATAGAGAGTTTTTTCAGTAAGCTTTACGCAGTCCTCTTACTGTCTGTCTGGGAAAGTCAAATAAATTTCTATTTCTCCCGATAAAAACTGGCATCTGTCACAGTCATGATGGTAATAATAGTAGTCATAATAACCAAACTACCGATGCCTCACTAGGGGCTGTAACAGAACTCAATCTGAAGTTCTGACCTCACAATGATCCTGTGATGTCAGTGCTATTGTCACCTCCCTTTGTAAATGATACCTCAGTATCATTGTGTGTAGAAATGAAGAAGTAGGATAACATGCAAGAGGTAGAGTTAGAAATAGAAATTTAGCATTTGTGTTCTGCTCTGCCCCACATAGCGTACTGCTGGACTATATGATTTTCCATTGTGCAAATGGGAAGACAAGAACACAGATGAAAGCCCTGGCTTGTGCCTGTGATTATCTGGGATATAAAAAGAGCATGTCAATACAGATCAACAAAGTGTGTGTGTGGTGGGGGAGTGGGGACTTTAGCTGCAGGTTCTCAGGGAAGTGCAGCTAAGCAAAGGAGAATTGGGCTCTGAAGAGGAAGTCTCCATTATGAGCTAAAAGATCAAAGGAGAGGATCGAAAGCTCTCTTAAACTAGGATGTACTTTAGAGAAGTTACCTGGAAACAAGGCACAATCTTGAACAGGAAATGGTAGGTATGGGGGTCAATGTAGAGTTTCTAAGAACAGTTTCCACACACACACAAATAAAAGGTAGTTTGGTCAGTGGTGGCAACGAGTCTAAAAAAGGAAACTACCAACTGCCTTGTTGAAAGGATTTCTAACAGTGAAAGCATATAAACTACTGAGCTGAATCATTCTGCTTTTTTTTTTATTGGTTTTGGTTTGGGTTTGTGTGGTCCAATGGTTCACAATGGACCAATGGTGATCCAAGCTCTGTGCTCCAAAATTACTCCTGGCAGGCTCAAGGGTCTCTGTGGGATGTCACAATCGAACCAAGGTTGGCTGCATGCTAGGCAAACATACTACCCACTGTGCTAGCACTCCAACCTAAAGTGATTTATTCTTTAAAGTGTTTTTATCCGAGCTTCCTTTTGTTACCCACAACAGGTAAGCATGGAGATAAACTAAAGAGTTACAAAAGCAGGGAGCTTTTCACTCCTCTGGGATCAGCATTACTACTAAGCAGTTGTTAGGACAAAATGAAGTCATGAAATGTGCTTATCATGGATGAATATGGAGAATATTATGCTGAGTGAAATAAGTAAGTGGAATAGGGATACATATAGAATGATCATAACTCATTTGTGGGATATAAAAATTAATATTGTAATAGTACACAAAGACAATAGAGATGAAGGCCATGGTAGGAAGCATGTCACAAAGAATAGGAGTGTAGTTAGGACAGAGAAGAGACCACTATGACAAAGATAATTGGAAATTATCACTCTGAACATGAACTGAAAGGGGATGCTGAAAGGAGGTAAAGTTATATGTATGATATCCCTTCAAAACTGGATTTCATATCACAGTGTTTAGAAGGGAGAAAGGTAAGAGAGAGAGAAAAATAGAAGGGTGTGTCATAGAAGAAGACAGGAAGGAGAGTAGAAGGAAAGGTGGGACATTGGCGGTGGGAAATGAGCACTAGTGAGGGAATGGGTGTTTGATAAATTATGACTGAATTTCACAACTTTGTAACTGTATCTCATAGTGATTAAAATTATTTAAAAAAAGAAAACGGGGCTCGGGAGATAGCATGGAGGTAAGACGTTTACCTTTCATGCAAAAGGTCATCGGTTCGAATCCCGGTGCCCCATATGGTCCCCTGTGCCTGCCAGGAGCGATTTCTGAGCATGGAGCCAGGAGTAACCCCTGAGCACTGCCGGGTGTGACTCCCCCAAAAAATAAAAAAATAAAATAAAATAAAAAAGAAGAAAACATGATAAACCTGTGTAGAAAGTCTTCTGACCCACCAACTTAACAAAATAAAAATGGCAAGAAACAATCCACACCTATGTTATAAGGAAAAAGGAATAAAAAAGTCAAACTCAAACTCCATAGCCATCTGAAGAGATTTGACCCTGAAGCAAACAGCCTCTGTATGCCTTAGCAATTGATCATGTCACATTTAATGGATGTTAAAAGTCATCAATGAGACCACAAAAGAAATATTAAATTACAATATGCTTCAGTGGGTAGACAAAGAGCACAGTTAGGTCATAGGTCCCACAAATCACTATATGTTGCAAGGCTTGCTGCTTCAAGTGTTTGGAAAGCTCATTCGTGCAGAACATCTATATGGAATGTGAGCATGCACTTATAACATGGTTTTATTGATAAAGAAGTGTTAAACCAGCCTAAAGTTCTAGATGCTTTTTACTGTGATAAAAATGTGTAAGCATGAATATGTATTCTATTTTAATGTATTAAGAACCTCATACACTCCTAACCCTTTATGGCACAACTTCTGTACACTAAATCTAACAGAGTTACATTGATTCTTGCAATACTAAACTCATAACTTCATAAGAGAAATAATATATTTTCTAAATTTTCTTACTATTTTATTATAATAATAATAATTCTTTTGACCAAAGTGGATTACAAATCTTTCACAGTAATATTTTAGGTATATATTGACATTGAATCAGGGGAATTCCCACCACCAAAGCTGTACTCTCTCCATTCCCATTCCCAGCATGCATCCTATATCCCCCTTCCTTATTCCCCGGGCTACTAGTATAAGTTGTCCCCTCTGTATCTAGCTTGTTGTAGAATGGGTATCGATTCTGTTGTCATTGGCTTTGGATTTGGTGTGTAAGTCCGATCATTTTTATTACTACTTAGTTATCATACAACTGTTTGGCTTTGGAACCCTCTATTATTTCCCTCTCAATTTGAGAGGCGAAACAAGATGGTTCAAGTTGTGCAGTTATTTTTCATCTTTATTGAGGTACTATGATTTATAATATTGTTATTGATGTTATCATGTACATATCATTGCAATACCATACCCACCACTTTACCTAAGCCTTAAAGTTCCCTTCCATTCATCCTCTGCAATCCTACAAACTCAGTTCTGTGGACCAACTCTCCAGTTCATCCAACCTTGGCCATTTGCTGATCTCCCATTGTGTATTTTTATACCCCACATATGAAATAGAAGATTCTATATCTATTCCTTCCTTCCAACTGATGTCACACAACATGGTACCTTTCTTAGAGCAACAAAATATTCCAATATGTATATATACATCAGAGCTTCTTAATTCATTCACTGTGGTTAGGCACCTACTTTGTTTTCTATCTTGGCTATTGTATTAAGTACTACAATGGATATAGGTATAAATATATCCATTCAGATTAATGTTTATATGTTTGGGCTAGAAGATGCCAAGAAGTATACTATGTCTCTCATATTCACTTCTCTATCTATGACCCAAAATAGTACTTGATGAGCTTATTAATAATTTGATTAGTAGAACATTGAATAATCCTGATCATAAATATACTATATTTATTTTTATATATTATATTATATATATCTGGAATATCCATTTGAAAAAATAACAACTAAACTTTATCATGCAATATGTTATGCAAAGTTATGCAACTCAGATTCAATTTTCAGGTCTACAGGATCTCCACAGCATTGCTTGGTGCAGCCCTAGAGGTCCTTCTGAGTGTAATCCTAGGGGATCCAAGCACCCCTGACATGGTCTAGGTCCTAGAGGCATAGCATCATTGAGCACTTACATTGAAATGCTGTCTTGGTTGGCAAAGAATTGCTGAGTCTTTGCACTTCCTGAGTACTGCTTGGGAGTACTTATTCTCCCCCCAAAAATAACTTACGCAATGTGAAACCCACATTGGGATTTCCAGCAAAATTGCAGTTACTTAAATAACTTTAATTCATTTATTTAGTTATTGAAGGGCATCCCCAGTAATGCTTGGTGTGTATTCTTGACTCTGTGCTCATGGTCGGTCATTAACACTGACTCCCTCACTGAACACTGAACACTCACTGATTACTCCCACTGGTGTTCAGTGGTCACATGCTACTGGGCATCTTTTACAAAAAGCTTACAGTTGACTTATTCAACTATCTCTCCATCCCTTGAAGACTATTAACTTTTAAAAGATGGTAGTCTACTTTTCTTTCAAAGGTCCTTCTCTATATCCTCTCATAATATGCAGTGTGAAAGGACTAAGAATATACAGGATGAGGAAGGGACCATTGTCCTTTGGACAGAGCAGCTAAAGATATATTGAATGTAGCTTCCCTGGTCCTAAAATGTCAAAAGATACTCTAAGCATCAAAACACACAACCTCTGATCTGCATTCACAGATGCCAATGAAGCCAGGTGATTGGCCTAAACAAAGAAAATAACCATGCAGGCCTGGTGAGGTGGCGCTAGAGGTAAGGTGTCTGCCTTGCAAGCGCTAGCCAAGGAAGGACCGCGGTTCGATCCCCCGGTGTCCCATATGGTCCCCCCAAAGCTAGGGGAAATTTCTGAGCGCTTACCCAGGAGTAACCCCTGAGCATCAAATGGGTGTGGCCAGAAAAACCAAAAAAAAAAAAAATGCATTTGGGCCGGGAAGGTGGCGCTAGAGGTAAGGTGTCTGCCTTGCAAGTGCCTGCGTAGGACGAACCGAGGTTCGATCTCCCAGTGTCCCATATGGCCCTCCCAAGCCAGGGGCAATTTCTGAGCCCATAGCCAGGAGTAACCCCTGAGCATCAAATGGGTATGACCCCAAAATAAAAAATAAATAAATAAATAAAAAGAAATGTTTTGGGGCCAGGCAGTGGTGTTGGAGGTAAGGTGCCTGCCTTGCCTGCACTAGCCTAGGACAGACCCCAGTTCGATCCCCTGGTGTCCCATGTGGTCCCCAAGCCAGGAGCGACTTCTGAGCGCATAGCCAGAGTGTCACTGGGTGTGGCCCAAAAAACAAAAAAAAAAAAAAAAAAAAAAAAAAAAAAAAAAAAAAAAAAAAAAAAAAAAAAAAAAAAAGAAAAGAACCATGCAGGAAGATACAAAAAGGAGTCCTGAGGTAAGAAACAAAAGTAAAGAAGACATTACTAGACAGAATGGACCAACTATCCTGACAGAAGAAAAATTTTGGGCTGAAGTAAAATAGCTTGTTTCAGAGCCAAACTGCCTGGATGAAAATGGAAGCCTGTGGACAAAAGAGGCTTAAACCTAATTTAAAAGAAAAAAGAAGCTTCTGGGTGATTGTAAAGATAAGGGAAGGGATAATGAAAAAGTTAGACAAAAAAAAAATTTAAAGGGGAATAGTAAAATACAGATAAACACAGACATGCTCTGTAAAGATAAGGAACAAACAGCTTGGTGAGGAATCAGGGGAGTCATTAAGGCTGCAGTGGGAGGAGAGACAGATGGGGCTGGTACTGCTTATGGGCTTCATCAAGTCTTTGCTTCAGAATTTCTCCAAGGAGCCTCCTCTTAGAAACATCTCCTAATGAGAAACTCCTAATGAGAAAGTGCAACGTTCAGAACAAATGGTTGCAGGAGACCAGGCCTGGCCAGATTCAAGGCATAAACTCAGTGGGTTCAGGGTATGTGGGTGCGTGTTTTACTTCCTGTCATCTTCCAACTCTCTTTAGTGTGACAATGTAATGGAGGGCACAATTGTAAACCCTTCAGACACTTAGCACCCAGCTCTGATTAGCTTTTCTCTCTCCCATCTCCTTGCCCCTCCAACAGTCATTACCACCCAGAGTCATTTCATCTCTCTCCTGTGAGCCTCTTCCTTCTTACTGCAAGCTGCTAATTGAAAAACAACAATCACAATTAAACATATTTCTAACCCAGGGATGTCTCCTCTTGACAGAAAAGAAAGATGAGCAAATAATTTTGGTGTCATTTGCAATAATCCACAGGAGGAGAAAAGAATGAGTTATGGAGAGAAAAATAGCAGAGTTCCCTCTGAAAACAAGAAACTCCTGATAATGTGCCTTGAATTTCCATTTAAAGAGAATAGATGTCTCAATGAGTTCATAATATCAAGCATTCCAACGGAAACAATAGTGTAGATATCAGAACATTGGCAAGAAAATTACTAGAAAAATTACCCATTTTGACTTGAATATGGAGACTCTGTCAATTAAAAAATATTTAAACTTACAGTTAAAATGTTTCAGTGAATCACAGAGCACAATTCTTTCACTTTCAAGCACACGCAGTTGACAAAATAAAGTTCACTAGAAAGTATCAAATATTTACTGAAGCTAGAAAAATAAGAGCCAAGGAAACAAACAAACAAAAAAATCATTGGCTGTCATGAAGCTATTCAAAAGAAAGTGAAGAATTTGTTGTTTGAGAATAGGAATCTAATCAAGATGGGAAAGTTTAATTTCTGGCTGACATGAGTATTGTGATCAAGTATTGTGTTGCAATCAGTTTATCACCCAAGGATAGAAAAGTCTGAAAGTAGTCTGTAAAGAAACATTAACTGTAAGGCAAACCATTCTCTTAAAGACCTTTTACCTAAATTTCCTTTTGAGATGTTAATCCCACCTGGATGACCAGACCCGCCCACACCTCACCTGGGATGGGGCAGGTTGTTTTAAATGAAGAATAAAAAAGTCTGAGGGTGGGGTGGGGTGGGGGAGGAAGGCGAGGATGAAGCAGAAAAAAGACAGGAAGAAAGACATAGCTTAGGAGCACCGCACAGGGAGAGCTCAGCAAAATGAGTACATGGCAGAAAAACTCATGGCAGAGAAAAAGCTGTGAGGAATAAAGTGAGCTGACTCCAATGAATCTCTTAACTGATTACTTCTGAATTATTTCTCTGCTGTTACCCTGCATCTTCAAGACCAGGAGCCAAAGGGCTTAGAAACATGGTGCGTAGGGCAGCCTCACCCAACACGTGGAACTTTGTTTTATTTTTTAAACTTTTATTCCACAATTAACTACTTTAAATAAATGTAAGCAGTGACTTTATAAGATCCTATCTGAAAATCATATAATCTCAGCTCAATCATATTCATCAAATACATATTTGCAATATGCCTTCAATGTAACAAGCCTACAAAAATTTGTGCTTTCTGTGGACAAGTTTTAGAGACAGTATACCCACAGACTAATGGACTTGTGGAAGGACCCTGAATTCAGTTGCGCTGCTCAATAGGCCCCCACCAACAAAACACAAGTTCTACCTGGAGCAGATGGAGAAGAAAGCCCCAGCCATCCTACAGATCCATGTGGTCACTTTGCAAGTGGAACCCCAAAAACATTCTATGAAGGAGACAAAAAAGCAAACCAGGGGCTAGAGCAGTGGTGCAAGTGGTAAGGCATCTGCCTCGCCCGCACTAGCCTAGGACAGTCAGCCCTTCAATCCCTCAGCGTCCCATGTGGTCCCCCAAGGTAGGAGCTATTTCTGAGTACAAAGCCAGGAGTAACCCATGAGCTTCACTGGGTGTGGCCCAGATACCAAAAGAAAATAAAAAGCAGACCAAAACAATTTATTTCAGAATCTAATACAGTATATCTTTCTTTACATGATGTTCCCCAAATGTTCTGGTGTTTAATATAGAAATGGGCAGGGTCTGTGTTAAAGGCATTTATTATAAAGCATATATCAAATATGAAAGAAACAAACAAAAAGTAGAAACTTCCTCTTTAGAGATGATCCAAAGGTATTGGATCAAACAAAACAGAATAATATGTTGCCTTTTAGCTGGTCCTCCAAATTAAAAGGGGTGTATTTTATTACATACAATCTTTAAAAGATTGTTTAGTGACCTCTCTGCTTAATCTTCCTTAAATGTAAGGGTTAAGGAGTATAACAACAACTTCTTAACAGTTTTAGTAAAAGAAGTCACTGTATTTTGAAGGTTACAACTGGATATGCTCAGGTATCACTCCTGGCAATGCTGGGGGACTCTAAGTGGTCCTGAGGATCAAACAGAGATCAACTCAAGTATAAGAATACGATAATTCTTTTGGTGCTCAGGGGTTACTCCTGGATTTGAACCAACCACCTTTGGTCCTGGATCAGTTGCTTGCAAGGCAAATTCCGCTGTGCTATCTCTCCAGGCCCGAGTGTAAGATAATTCTTAACCCCTCTACTACTTTTGCTGGTTCCATCTTTTTTTTAATTACTATTTGTCTGTATGATTGCTTTACAACCTCTTATTTGTTTATGATTAAAGCTCAAGTGGGTCTCCTGAGAAAAACATTGAACTTTTTTCCTTTCCTGTTACTCTGCTTTTGGATGTGTATCAGGTCATTGATATTTTGTGGTATTGTTTAATCAAATATTTTATTGACCTGTTGTGGAAAAAAAATGAAGTCAATGTAGATCTGTACAGAAAGTAAGGGAAGAGCATCCAACTGTGGTCAAACTTCCAAATATTTCACATGAACCTGAGTAATAAATACATCAGGCTCTATCATTGTACTGATTATTTGATAACCTTAGAAGTCAGCCAACACTATCTACTAGAATAAAAGAAGGATCTGGAAAGATAATGCAATAGTGTTAGTTACTTGCCTTATATGCAGCCAACCTAGGTTAACCCCAAGTACCCCATATCATCCTTCAGCCACTCTAAGAGTAATCCTTGAGCACAGAGTCAGGAATAACCCCTTAGTATTGCTAGGTGTGCCCCCAAAATGAAAAAAAAAAACAACTAAGGAATCAAATCAGGCTCTCAGACCAATGGAATAAAATTGAAAGTTCAGGAATAAACTCTTAGATCTATTGATAAGTTGCTTATAACTGTGGAACCAAGAACATAAAGAGGAACAAGAGTCTCCTCAGCAACTAGTTTTAGGAAAATCAGGTAGCCACATGCAAAAGTGTGAACCCAGACCACACTCTCACACCATCTTGCATTTTAACTCAAAGTAGATTAAAGGCTTTGATGTGAGACCCTAATTCACAAAATACATTGAGTAAAACATAGGCAAATTTCTCCAAAACATTGACTTTGGAGATGTCTACAGTGAGAAGAGAAAGTACAAACAAATTTGAATTCATCAAAGTAAAAAGCTTCTGAATTGTTAAAGAAACTAGACAAAATAAAAAGGCACCCCACTGAATGACATAAAACATTCACACACCAGGCATCTGGGTAAGGGCTAAAATCCAAGAGCTATAAAGCCCTCAGAAAACTCAGTAACAGAAATAAAACAATGCCATAAAAAATGAGTAGAACTAAACAGACACTCCATCAAGAAGGAATACTGATAGCCAAAAGACATATGAAAAAGTATTGATCAACACTGATTATAAGGAAATTGAAAATCTAGATAATAGTCGTCAACTCAGATTAGTGAGAATGGTAAACATCAAAAAGTCCAGAAATAATCAGTGCTGGCAGAGATGTGATGAGAAAGGAATCTTCCATCATTGCTGGTGGATCTATTGACTGATTCAGCTTCTTCACAAAACAGTATAAAAACATCTTAAAAAATTAAAACAGGGCGGGGAGGACAAACTTGGTGATGGGAATTCCCCTCTTTCAATGATAATGTGTACCTAAAATGTTTTTGTGAAAGTTATGTAAACCAATATGGTCAAAATAAAAATTATTCATTAAAAATATTAAAACAGGACAGAGCTATAGCACATCAGGTAGGGCATTTGTCCTTGAGCCTACCAAGAATGATTTCTGAGCACAGAGCCAGGAGTAACCCCCGAGTACTGCTGGGTGTGGCTCCCAAAAAATCAAAACTGATTTTCTATATGATCCAGTAATACTCTATGGTAGCTAAACTAAGAATGAATATATACACACACAACTCACATACTTGAAAATATAGATGCATATTTGTTTATCAAAGCACTATTTATAATAACCAGGATCTGAAAACAACAAACAGCAGATAGTATACATGTATAAGAAATGATGAAGACAGATTACTCTTTTCAATGTTGCTCACTATCCTCTCAAGATAAACTAAATAAAACTGTTTATCAAAGAGAAAGAAGAAAGAAAAGAAGAAAGAGAAAAAGAAAAATGAAAGAAATAAAGGAAGAGAAGAAAGAAGAGAAAAAGAAAAATGAAAGAAAAAGAAAGGAAGAAAAGAAAGAAAGGAAAGAAAGAGAGAAAGAAAAGAAAGGAAAGTAAGAAAGAAAGAGAAAAAGAAAGAAAGAAGCAAAGAAAGAAAGAAAAAGAAAGAAAAGGGAAGAAAAGGAAAATGAGGAAGAAAGGAAGATATAGATATGGTATAGTAATAGTTTTTTTTGTTTGTTTTTTTGGTTTTTGGGGGGGGATTTTGGGCCACACCCAGCAGCGCTCAGGGGTTACTCCTGGCTATGCGCTCAGAAGTCGCACCTGCCTTGGGGGACCATATGGGAAGCGGGGGATCGAACCGCGGTCTGTCCTAGGCTAGCACAGGAAAGGCAGACACCTAACATCCAGCACCACCGCCCAGACCCTAGTAATAGTTTTTGCATAAAGAATAAATAACAATACTTTTGCAATCCACAGTGCTTTACTAAAAACTAAATTAATTTAAAAAAACCAACCACCAGTCACCTACCAACACCTATACCTTATTAGATATGCTTATGAAGAAATGACATACTTAAAGTAGTTGGTGACCAATTTTTTTTATGCTTAGCCAAATTTTTGAAAGAAAAAAAAAACACAATGCTTTTTTTTTTTTCTCAGGACCTCCGCTGGGGGAGTGCAGGTGATGAGAAAAGGTGAATATATACCACATCGAGTGATCTTAGGGGTTTCTCCTGTATGTCAGGATTCATGCCTAGTAGTGCCTAAAGTACCATATGGGATGCCAGGAACTGAACCAAGGTAGCCATATACAATAACCTAACTGCTGTTTCAGATCCCAAGTACACTATATTTTCTACTCAATTTTTCTGTAAGAGTAGGACTGTTCTAAAATTATAGTGTGCTTCAAGGGTAGAGACACCCTGTACCTCTTAGGCCAAGGGAATTTCCTTTCTAATTTTCCCCAATGTTTTCTGTGCCTATGCAAAAAATAAACAAAACCTTGCTACATCTGCCTCCCCATTTTTATTTATTTTATTTTCTTCATTCTTTTTCTTTTTTTCTTCTTTTAATTTTATTTATATTTATAGCTTCTAGACAGGGACTCCTGCAAGTACTTTTTTTTTTACAGAACTATAGAACATGAATCATCATGTTCTGCCTCATATTTCTATGTCTTCCTACAAACTAATGGAAAAAAAGTGGATGGACCGGAGGCTAAGCAGTCTCAGAAGCATTGAGTGAAAATAAAAAATGGTCATCCCTAAATACCCAAACCAATGTCAATAACAGTAGAATCAAGAGACCCAAACTCCAACAAGCTCTACAATGAGGAACCTGTTACACTAGCGTCCAGGGGCCTAAGAGGGGAGGTATGGGAGGCATGCTGGGAATTATGGCACAGGGAGGTCAACACTGGTGGTGAGAACTTGTTAACTGAAATACAACTGTGAAAGACTTGTAATTTATATTGGTCTCAATAAAAAATTAAAACATTATTAAGCTTTCGATTTCTGATATACCATATGGTGCACCAAGCTCAACAAGAATGATCCCTGAGTGAAGAGCCACAAATAAGCCATTGAGAACCATGGATGTGACCCAAAACAAACAAAATTCACAACTGCCTGACTTTAAGGAGAGAAAATAAATTTAAAGATGAAATCTAGTCGGGCGGTGGTGCTGGAGGTGCCTGCCTTGCCTGTGCTTGCCTAGGACGGACCGTGGTTCGATCCCCCGGTCTCCCATATGGTCCCCAAGCCAGGAGCGACCTCTGAGCGCATAGCCAGGAGTAACCCCTGAGCGTCACCAGGTGTGGCCCAAAAACCAAAAAAAAAAAAAATGAAATCTATTTGTGAGGCCAAAGAGATAGTACAGGGATAGGTGCTTGTTTTGCTTGTAGCTTATTTCAGATTGACAATGGCACAGAGCATGCTTCCTCAAGGTGGAATAAATCCTGAGCACATCCAGATGTGGCCACACACACCCTTGAGTAATAAAGACTAAATAAAGCTGATCAATTTAAAAAGATGGAAGTGTTACTAGTAAAAATTCTACCATGTACGGAGTTCAAGAGCTCATGAATAATGTATAATTAAAATTTAAGTATTATGGGGGCTGGAGTGATGGTGCAGTGATAACAGCATTTGCCTTGCACGCAGCTGACCAAGGATGGACCTTGGTTCAATCCCCAACCCAGGAGCGATTTC
>PVKC010025309.1:0-16539 GCA_004027635.1 Crocidura indochinensis
GGGGGGGGTAGGGGAGAGGATATGGGAAGTAGGACAGGAACGGAGGTGGAGGGAGGACATTTTGGTGATGGGAGTTCCCCTGATTTTATGTTAATTTATACCTAAAATATGATTGCCAATGATATGCAACCCAATATGTTTAAAATAAAAATTATATTATTAAAAAATTCTCAGCATCATGGAGAAAGGAACTTCAAAACTATAGTTTTAGGGGCTGGACCGATGGTGCAGCAGTAGGGTGTTTGCCTTGCAGGCTTCTGATCCATGACAGACTGCAGTTACATCCCCGGTGTCCTGTAAACCACGGCTTAATGTTTACTGGATGTTTGGACTTGCTTTTCTTGTATTTTCACATGGTCTTCTCTTCACGCTGAAATTGGAGTAGCAATAATTGCCCAATCTAAGGTCATCTCTTGGCATGGAAAATGTCTTAATTCTATTCACTCATTTGGTTGCTTTACACACACGATTCTGTCCTTGGGCTTCAAAATAAGTAAGGGCTAAAGAAAGCAATGAAAGTAAAAAAGGAATGTCAGAGAAATAGTATAGCAGGGAAGATGCTTGTCTTGCACACAACTAACCCTTGATCAATAGCCAGCATTCCACAGTGTCTCCTAAGCTTTACAAGAGTGATTCCTAGGTGAAGAACCAGGATTAACCCCTGAATGTCACCCAAAATGACTCAAAAACTAAAAAGAAAAACTGAAAAGGAATTTCAAAAAAGGAATGCCAACCTTATGTCTTTATTCTTATTGCATTTAGAGAGATATTCACAGTTAGAGAATGGATCCTTCACTTTAAGAATATTTTAAATTGAGAGCAACAAACACAAATATTCCTTCTCTGACTTGTCAACAACTCAGCTCAGGTATTCCAGACTGTCCAAATTAGTCTCAATCCCATCCTTTACGCTTAGTTAGCTCATGCAGAGCTAACTTTCTGTTTTCTCAAGCTAAATTGTTGCCATCACTGATCACAGCTGCCTTTCCTTCCCCTCTACCCTCCGGTGTCTGGACTCAGGGACCTGAAACTGTAGCTCTGTTCTCTGAGGACAAAAGGAGAGAAGAAGGCTTCACACCAGGAGGCGGATCACTTGTTCTATGGCAACCTCTGTTGCCTTCTGTTTCCAGATACATCATTGAACTGGGAGCAGATGTAAGGAAATTAGGTAGAAAACAGTATTTGCTCAACCTAATGTTGTTACCTTGACTGCCAGGGATTGGGTCAGTGAGAGAGGTTGACTATTGTTAGATTGAGGCTTTATTTATAAATAAATATAACAAATAACTATTATTTATAATAATACATTATTTATTAATTAAATAAATAATGTGTCGTTTAAATATTAATAATATGATGAATAATATGTCAGGGGAAAAAAGAGGTGCTTTTCTTTGGAAAGATGATAGTTGAGTGAGATCAGAAAAGGGTTTGTGGAGTTAGGACAATAAAAGTACCCATCTGGGGCCGGAGAGATAGCATGCCTTGCATCCAGAAGGATGGTGGTTCGAATCCAGGTATCCCATATGATCCCCTGAGCCTGCCAGGAGCGATTTCTGAGCACAGAGTAACCCCTGAACACTGCCGGGTGTGACCCAAAAAACTAACTAACTAACTAACTAACTAAATAAATAAATAAATAAAGTACCCATCTGAGGTTTACAGAGCAAAGTTCCATTGCAGGTGGAGTTAAGCCATGACAGAGCTCACCAGGAACACTTCTGGGACATGACCTGAGTGTATGTAAGCCTAATATATTGAAGGGTGGTGTCTTCTGGAAGACTTGAACTTGGAAAAGGGTCCCTAAGTGTGGTTCTTTACTGCTGCACTTTTCATAGAGTCCTAGGAGAACCGGAAGGAGAAGGTGGATGTAAGGTTGGTCTAGAGCAGTGATTCTCAAATAGTGGGGGCGTGAGGCTCCGTGAAGAGGGGTGCGTTTGACCTCAGCAAACACTGTCATAGCAAGCTAACCCCCATGTTTACGTCTCTGTATGTCTCTGGAGCTGAGAGTTGCTGTGTCCTGCTTCAAACCCCACTTCGAAAAGCTATGAATTGCAAAATGTGATCATTGTAGCCATTAATCCAGATATCACCTCTGATTAAAAAATCAGCTAAAATTATTTTATATTTTTTGTTTTGAAGGTTAAAGGTTTTTTTTTTTTTTATAAAGATACTATTTACAGTCACCGGGGGTGCGAAAATGTTTTCTTCTTCCTACAGGGGCATGACAGAAGATAATTGAGAAGCACTGGCTTAGGTTGTCCCAGAAATGGATATCTCCACCTGGAGGAAATGTCAGGATGTGAATCAAAGCCTTCTCCTAAAGCTGAAGTGAGTATATTGGTCACAGCAACCAAATCTCTCCCTCTGGCTAGCATCCTGCAAACTGAGGACTTCTGAACATTGCCTCTTTGAGAGACTTAGCTCAAACAACTCACCAATGAAACAATGTGGATTTGTTTAATTTTTAATTAGTATGTTTATTTAAGCATCACAGGCACAAACATGTTTGTAATTGGGTTTTAGTCATAAAAATTGTACAGCCTCCTTCACAGGTGCAACCTTCCCACACCAATGCTCCCCATCAGGCTTCTTCCCCACCTCCTGCCTGTCTTTGAGAGAGGCATTCTATTTCTTTCACTCACTGTCATTGTCGTGATAGTTGCTAGTGTACTTATTTCTCTAATTGCACTCACCAATCTTCAAGAGGTCAACAGAGAAATAAAAACTGCATTTCCCCAGAAGGTCTTTATTTTATCCCACTAGTAAATATTGTAGTGTTAACCATCATCTAACCAGAAATGGAAACACAACACAGAGTACTAGCCACTATACGATCAGGGCCAGAAATGGAAACAATGGCAAGAACACAGACTAATAGCTGTATTAGTCTTTATCCAAGTGCACTAGTGAAGAAGGGCATCATGTTGAAAAAGCATATAAAAGGTATGATTGGTTATGGAGCTTGCATGCTCCCAGATAAATGGTAATTTGAAAAAAAGAAAACAAACATAAAAATAAAATATTTTAGAGTGAGTAAGGGGTGTTTCAAACTCATCAATGTTAAGTCTGTTTCAATTTAGTAATTAAAGTCAGGCATGGTAACCAAAAAAAAGGGGGGAAGGTGCCAGAGCAGTGTCGTGGAGTGGTAAGGCATCTGCCTTGCTGGTTCTAGTCTAGGATGGACTGCGGTTCTATACCCTGAGGTCCAATATGGTCCCCCAAGCCAGGAGCTATTTCTGAATGTATATCCAGGAATCACTAGGTATGGTCAACAAGCCAAAAAAGAAAAAAAGGAAAAAGACAGGCATGGTACTTCCACCTTCTAGTATCCTGAACTGAAAATTGTCCAACATTCCACATAAAATTTAACTTGGTTTTCATACAAAAGAAAAATGTTCTTGGTCATACATAATTTTCATCTATTAAAGGTTATTATTGGGTTTGGGGAAATAATTGGGATTAAAGGAAATTCATTACCTTTGTGTATGTATATTTTCATGCATGTGTTATTCTATTGTTGGGGATTGTGAAGATAAAAAAAAAATTCAGTTAGACTTAAGTAGAGTTCTGGTTATACTTGGCACCAACCAAAAAATGGTCTTCAGCAAAGAAGTTGTTGACTTGACTTGCAATGAAAATGACCCAGAGAAGGGAGAATGCAGCTGCTCAAGTGACATCAGAAGGAATATTTCTCTGCACATTCTTGGGCTGAGTTTTGCTTACTTCAACTTTCTCAGGAAAGCTTTCCTTTTATGGAGGAGAGCTAGAGTAAATCTAAACTTGAACTATCACCACTCCAAGGTCAGCAGAGAAAGAAAATATTTTCCCACTCACCTCAGCAGACATTCAGAAAGTTGGGTTAAGCTCCTATCATATATTTTGCCATGGTGATAAAAAGTTAAAAATTTATCAAAAGATAAAAAAATACCAAAAGCCAAGCAATATGGTTATTAACCAGGAGCAGGGAAAAAACCCAACATCTCTTCAATAAGTAAAGTCAATTCCACCCAGGTCCACACCCCTCAAGCCTATGAGTAAGGGGCCTTGTAAGGCAAGATTTTCCTATAGGTCATTAAGGTTAATTATCTCTAGATAGGGAGATTATCCTGCACACCCATCTTCTGAGACTGGAGAATAGAAAATAATGACCCAAAGGAAGTTTTTTTTTTACATCATTAAAAAATTCACTTTCATTCTTTCTATTTCAGTGCTGAAAGCCTTTGCATCTTTGAATTCACTCTGAACATACTTCAGTTTACCTCATAAGGACAGTTTTAATAGCTGCTTAAAAATCCTTGTCAGCCAGTTCCAAAATAGGATTCACCTCAGGGTTAAACTCATTTGATTTTTTGTTCTCTAGAGAATCTCTTCTGTTTTCTTGGTTTTTTTATGTGTTGGATAGTTTTAGACTTCTCTATATTTTGAATATCACAATTTGGAAATTCTGAAGGATGGTGGTTTCTTTCCTTTTAGGTGACAACTCTGCTGATTGGGCTTATATTAAATTTTTGATTGGACTGTGCTGGCAGAAATGTGGTGAAAAGCTCTCATCCACTGCTGGTGGAAATGTCTGATTCAACCGTTTTAGAATATAGTATGGAGAGTCCATACTAGAATTGAATTGCCACATGACCCAGAAATTTTGCTTTTGGGAATCTACCTCCAGGATTTAAAAACTTATTAAAAGGACTTATGCACACCATTACTCACTGCTGCATTTAACAAAATAGCTAAGATATGGAATCAACTTCAGTGCCCAAGCACAGATGAATGGTTTCTGAATATGTAGTAAGTATACACAATGGAATATGTTGCAGCTTCAAGAAACAATAAAGTCATGAAACTTGCCACAACCTGATTGGAACTGGAGGAGCTCACGTTGGGTCCAGGAATCCAGAAGAAGAAAGACAAAGATAAGACTTTATCATATCCCTATCTGTGAGTGTAGAATAGCTGGATGAGGAAACATAATGTAGTAAAGTGGGGATGTCTAGATCACCCTCGACCCCAGAACTTAGAGAAGGACAGGGAAGGAATGAAATTAATGGGGAAGAAACAAGATGACAAAGGAAAGTAATGGGGGAAGCAGAGTTCACTGCTTCATTTATCTTGATGATGTTGGAGAGTGGTGTAACTGTATATCCAAAGCCATGTGCAAGACTCAACAACACTGAAAACATGAGATGTAAGCTGCAACCACAAAACTTTGTAATGTACCTGTCAAGGTGGCAGGTATGGGGTGGGAATAGGGGTGGTGGAGTATGGGAACACTGGTGATGGGAGTTGACACTGGGGCTTGCTGTTGAAATATCATATGCATAACATGAAACTATTAATAACTTTGTAGATCATAGTTCTTACACTAAATAAAAAATTTTAAAAGAAAAATAAATAAAATAAAATTTTGATTGGAGGGACAGAGACATAATAGAGGAGTTAAGGCACTTGCCTTTCATGCTGCAATGTTGTTCGATTCCCCACCATGGGTGAGGGGGAAAGTCCTTGAGCAATGGCAGGAGTAATCCTTGAGCATGGAGCCAGGAGTATGCTCTGAGTATCACTGAGTGTGGTCTCCAAAGGAAAAAAAATTTCAATTAAAAATAAAATTTAGGGGTCAAAGTGATAGCATAATAGTAGGGCATTTTCTTTGTAAATGGTCAACCTGGGATGAACCCAAGTTCAATCCCAGGCATCCCATGTGGTCTCCCTGAGCCTGCCAGGGGTGACTTCTTTTTTCTTTTTACTTTACTTGTTTTTGTCTTTTGAGACACATCCGATGATGCTCAGGGGGTACTCCTGGCTAAGTGCTCAGAAATTGCTCATGGCTTGGGAGACCATATGGGATGCTAGGGGATCAAGCCGCCATAGTCCGACCTAGGTCAGCCAGGTGCAAGGCAAACGCCCTATCACTGCACCACCACTATGGCCCTCATGAGTGATTACAGAGTATAGAGCCAGGAGAAACCCCTGAGTGCCACCGGGTGTGGCCTCCAAACCAATAGTAAATAAATAAATACGCTGATAGATTAAAACCGATGGTGCAGAGCAGAAACTTTAGTCTAGATACTTTCCCTTTACCTAAATTGCCTGAATTGCTTCCACACACAATAAGTCAAGAGATCAGTCAACCCAGGGGGAGCCTGGATTTTGGATTCTCTGCCTCATTCTTTCCTAGGAAAGCCCTAGTCTTTCAGTTTCCTGACTTCCATCTCAGGACCCACTGGCCAGAAAACTATGCTTTTACTTTTGTTCCCTCCCTACCAGAGCTGGGCAAGTTGTGCTGAGTCACAAGCGAAGAGATGGAAAATGAGGAAGCCATTTCTGAAAGGCCTGTGTCCCCTCCTCTGCATGTGTATACCAGGTTGCTATCTGCCTATGTATTTGCCAAGTAATTGTTTTGTCTTGAATCCAAATTTCACAGCATTTGTTCAGAGCACAGTGCAGTTAGCCAAAGGCTAACTCTGTCATTTCCAGAAGTAAGTCTCCAGATTATTGGATCTTGAGGGAGAAAAAAAAATCCCTTTCATAGCATTAATCTTAAATGTCTACTCTGCAGGTATTAAATGTCATCCAAAGAGATTCAATCCCAGGCACCTCTTATGGTCCCTCAAGCCATACCAGGAACAATCCTGGAGTACAGAGCCAGGAATGAACCCTGAACACTGCTTGGTGTCACCTCAAAAATCATCAATTAAATAATTAAGGATTTTATTACTATGGCAAACTATGAAATCTTCATTGTAAAAATCAAAATTTACAAAATCCAAAGTACTGGTTTACATTTTGAGACAGATTTCAACTTTTCTTTCTTGAGAAGAGGTAAATTTTTGTTCTTTCTAATAATGTTTATTCTAATTTAGTCAAGCAGCCTGGTTGTAATAACAAAAGAAATAGTATTGATGGGTAAACTTAGTGTGTCTCCTTTTCACCACGACCCAATCATCCAAGACTCTCCACCACTTAAAAGCAGAGCATCACTTAAAATTTAGCTTTCAGTAAATCTTTTAATTTTTTGTTTGTATTTTTTTGTTTGTTTTGAGCCACTCTCAGTGATGCTCAGAATTTAGTCCTGGAAGTGCTTGAAGAACCATGTGGGATATCAGGGATCAAAACCAGTCCACTGCATGCATGGCTAAACATCCTAACTGTGACATAACTCCATTTCCACTTCCAGTCACTTTTAAAGTTTTTTGTTTTTTTTTTGTTTTGTTTTGTTTTGTTTTTTACTAACAGAGCACCAGATCAGTTCTTTCAAAGCCTCATCCACATTCCCACTCACCATATCAGATGTATTAGTTCCCATTTAACATTTGAGAAAGACGAGACTCAGAAATTGTGAGGAAACACTAACCTTTGATTCTATGTCCTCTGAGTCCAGGCCCACCATTCCTTTCACTAAATGACAGTTTTCCGAGAAAGATATGGTGCATGACTTTAAACACTTTTACCAGAACTTTAGAAGACAAGATAATGTCTAACAGGGACAGTCCAAATTGGATTTGATTAAGTCCATGCTAATGCAATTTAATTTAATCAGGCCCAAATTTGAACCTTAAAAAAGTTTCATTTTATTAATGTCTTCAATTATTTGAGTATGGAACGAGGGCAAATTTATAGTCAGGACTTTGTAAAATCGTAATATGGCTGATAAAGAGCCCCATGCCCTTGGAAAAAACTCTTCACCCGGTTACAGGTGCCTGTATAATCACCCACAATGACTTCGATTAAACCTTCGCTTTACTAAAATGACTTCAGCATAGAAGAGAAAAAGATACATAGCAAAATGCTTACTTGACCAATTATACATAAAAACAATAGTTCTTAGGTGAAAAGGATGCTAAATGTCTTTTTTTTCTTGCTTGCTTTTTTTTGAGTCACCCCAGTAGCACTCAGGGGTTACTCCTGGATCTTTGCTCAGAAATCACTCCTGGCAGGCTCAGGGGACCATATGGGATGCTGGGGTTCGAACCACCATCCATCCTGAATTGGTTATATGCAAGGCAAATACCCTACCGCTGTGCTATCTCTCTGGCCTTCTAAATGTCTTTTTTTTAAGGCAGATGATGAACTTCATGCAGAACATTGTTTCCTGGCTGATGATCTTTCTGGTTTGGAGCTTTTACCAAACAGTATGATGAAAAAAATTGTTAGTAAAGCATTTCAATTTTGAAGACAAAAGAGTAATGAGAGATCTTTCTAAAAAGATGGACAAAAGCTAGGTTAGAGCCAACCCTTTTATTGTTGCTCCTTTTTCTCAGAAGATAGAATACTAAGAGCAGGTGAGTGTGGAATCTCTTATTTTTCACAAATCAATTAGTACTATGAGGCAGTAGCTGTAGTACTAAGAGAGAGACTAGATGAATTAAGAGACAAGGTGAAAAAGCAGATCCTGTCAAAGTCAAACCTAATAATCCAAATAGATGGAGGAGGCAGATGGGAAAGATCTGAAAAGTCGCTTTTTTTATTTTAAAATAAATCTAGGGGGGTAGTAAGAAGAGGTAGATAGGAAGTAGGAAAAGGTACCAGAGGTGAATGCTGTGTCCTCTAATACAGAAGTGATGTAGAGGGATATGTGTGTGTGTGTGTGTGTGTGTGTGTCTAAACACAAAGGGCCAACAACAGTACAAGCAGGGGACCCTAACTACAATAATCAACTTAAAAATGTGCCTGCCAAAAAATAAGCTGTGGTGGTGAGGTCTTCGGGTGTAGAAGACCTGGGGTAATTGGTGGAGGGAAGATCACACTGGAGGTTGGATTCGTGTTGAAACATTGAATGCCTAAAATTCTGCTATGAACAACTTTATCTCTCATGGTGACCAATACAAAATATTTTTTGAAATGTAAAGTCATCCAGAATAGCTTAAGCAGATTTCAACTGATTTTCAGTTCCACGCATACATGGTTTCACAGGGAGATATTCTAAGAAATACATCACCAAACGATTCGAACTTCTTAGGCAACATAAACTCATCACCTCCTCAAGGTGCAGCCCAGTGCAAACACACATCTGACTTTGGTCATGCCCATTCACATGTCCTGACAAGGACATGCTACTGGGCCAAGCATCCATCGGATCATTAATCATTTTTCCATCTGACAGAGGCCCCTCTTGAATTGTTGTCAGACATGCTGCTTTGGTAGAGGTGGAGTCTCAAACAGCTTCACAGTTTCTATCACTTGACTCCTGCTGACATCACTGGAACATGCCAACTTGCTATTGTGAAACTTCTGGCAGTTCTGTGTGTGCCTTTTGGTGGTCTCTTACCAGACAGCTGCTGTATGTCAGGTTCCTCTCACCTGCAGCTTGTTCATAGACAAACACATGGTTTAAGGAAGCATGTCTATGAAGGGAAAAGGCAGAAACATAGGCAGAGAAGGCCTGAAAAAGTCCATACCACAAGATGAGGATCCAGTGACTGCTCAAGTGAAAGGCCAGAGAGAAACAAAATAGTCAGTCAGAGACCAGGTCAACAGCACTAAATATAGTGAAGAAGGTCACAAGAAATTGGGAGGGAAAAGGAAACATTTCAAATAGATGCTAAAGGGGGGGGGGTAACCTAGAGGAAGGAGTGTTGGGATGTGGGTACATGGGTGATCAGTGTGGGATTGTAATAATGAGTAAGAAGAAAGAATCATTAACATCATTGTTAATTGTAGAATTTCTTTTTTGTTCTTCAGAGAAAGATCACTTGGATTTTAAATGAGAAAGAACGAATATTGTCCAAAATATTGATGTACTTAAGGGAATTAGTCAATTAGAGGTGATGACACCCTCCCCTTAATGAATTGGGTCATGCTCCGCAGACTGGGACAGGCCCCCCTGGACTGGAACATGCTCCCTGTAAATGACAATTGCATTAACTTAAAAAAGGTAAAAGCCTGGTAGCTGAGGAAACAGGGGAGATTATTACCCGAGCAGAGTCTGCCTGGTTGAGCCTGGGCCTGAGATAAAGCATCAGTAAGATGCTGCTCATTCTGCTTTTATTCCTCTCTTATTCTCTCTTTCTCTCTCTCTCTCTTTCAAACCCTCATCCTCTTCCAGTTTCTCTAACCAACGACCTCTCTCTTTTACCCCCCCTCTCTTCCTCCAGGACAGCTGACTTCAAGAAATGTGCAAGATGTGGGCCAGAGACATAGAATGGGGGTAAGGCGTTTGCCTCCCATGCAGTAGGACGGTGGTTCAAATCCAGGCATCCCATTTAAATAAAAAAAAGAGAGAGAGATGCAACAGGTTTCTTTCCCCCCCCCGCCCTGGCCACTCTTTCTCTCTCTCCCTGACCAATCAAATAGTGGTCTGGGTCACTACAGTCCAGAAATCTAAACAAGACCCAGAACCACAATCCATGACATTGAGACTAAAGGAATCTTAAGTTGTCCTTGAGAATATATAGTAAGATCCATTTTTAACTTTTATTTATTTATTTATTTTTAATGCACAAACTTCCTACACCAAAGCTATCACCAGTGTGCACTGGTGATGTCGCACTGGTGAGGGTGGTGTATTTATGAAACCCAACTGCAAACTTGCTTGTAATCATGGTGCTTAAATAAAGATTTATATATTTTAAAAAAGATGACTTTTAAATTATTTTCACAGAGGCCCAAGAGATAGCACAGTGAATAGAACACTGGCTTTGCAAATGGCTGACCCCATTTTAATCCCCAGCATCCTAGAGTATCCCAAGCATGGCCAGGAGTGTGATTCTTGAGCAAAGATTCAGGAATAAACTCTAAACACCACTGAATATGACCCAAAAGATAAAATAAAAAATAACAATGATAAGGTAGTTTCATCAAGGGAGGGAGGTAGAAATACTGTAATAAAATACATGACATCTGCCCGCCCTGCTGAGCCTCTGACCACGCTGAGGATTCAAGGGAAATGTCCCCTCTTTCTGCCTGTATGCTTGTGTGTTTGAATCCTGAAGGTCTCACCAGCACCCCCAAAAAAACTGCATTCCGAAGCTTCCTGTAAGTAACTTGAGGGTGGGGTCGCTGTCCAATAAGCTGAGCTCTCTGGCCTGCAGAGGCCCCGCCCTGTTGAACCTCTGACCACGCTGAGGATTCAAAGGAAACCTCCCCTCTTTCGGCCTAACTGTCAACTAGTGGCAGCAGAAGAGCGCGGCGCTGAGCATTCTTTCTAACCAATAAACCCCACCACAACATGCAGGAAAAACAACATTACAAGTGTGACAATGGTGAAACCTCGCAGGCAAACCCCAAGCACCGAAAATCAAGATGAAATCTCCGATGATCTAAAAAATTCCAACCACCTGATTAACCTCTCGAACAACGAACTTAAATTAGCAATATGGAAGATGTTTCAAGAAGTGAAAGAAAGCATAAATTGATCTGAACAGAACACAAAGACAGAAATAAGAAAATTCCAAACTGAAATAACAGATCTGAAAAATACGATGGCTCAACTGAAAAAATCAATGGATAGCCTCGCCAGTAGGGTATCATCAGCTAAGGAGAGAATCAGAGTACTGGAAGATGTGATGCAGAAAAACTCAACACAACAGAAGAAAGTGGAAACGAATCTTAAGACAAATGAAAAGGCAATGGAAAAAGTACTCAAGGAATGTGAACAGATGAAAATAGAAATCTTTGATAAACTCAACAGAAACAACATAAGAATAATTGGAGTCCCAGAGACCCAGTAGGAGATCTCCAAGAAGAATCAACCGTCAAAGATATAATCAAAGAGATACTTCCAGAGTTAAAGACTACATGCAATCAAATCCTGCATGCCCGAAGAGTACCAGCTAAAAGAGACCCAAAGAAAAGCATTCCAAGACACATCCTCATTACAATGACAAATCCCACATATATAGAATACTGAGTAGAATACTGAATGCAGCAAGATCAAAAAGGGAAATTACATTCAAAGGAGCATCCCTAAGACTTACCGCAGACATGTCACAAGAAACTCTCAAGGCCAGAAGGCAATGGTGAGATATTGTGATAAGACTGAATAAAATGAATGCCTCATGCACCCAGCCCAACTCATATTCAGATTTGAAGGAAAAATACATAGCATTATGGATAAACAACAGCTCACAATCTTTGCAAATGAAAAGCCAGCCTTAAAGAAAAACCTGATAGGTCTACTGTAAGTCAAAAGACCAAAAACACAGCAAACTTATCTACAAAGATGACATTAAATCCTATGACAATCATCTCCCACAATGTCAATGGATTAAATTCACCAATTAAAAGACACAGAGTGGCAAAATGGGTCAAACAGATGAATCCAAACTTCTGCTGCCTATAAGAAACACATCTGAATAATCAGAACAAACATAGACTCAAAAACAAAGGCTGGGGAGTCGGGAGGTGGCGCAGGAGGTAAGGTGCCTGCTGCCTTGCCTAGAATGGACCACGGTTCGATCTCCCGGTTCCCATATGGTCCATGCCTGCCAGGAGCGACTTCTGAGAGAATAGCCAGGAGTAACCCCTGAGCGTCACCGGGTGTGACCCAAAAAACCAAAAACAAAAACAAAAACAAAGGCTGGAGGAAAATCATCCAAACAAACATCACCCTCAAAAAAGCTGGGGTAGTCATATTAATATCTGATGACACCAACTTTATACTCAGAAAAGTGGTAAGGGAAAAAGAGGGACACTATGTCCTAATCAAGGGATATATGCAGCAGGAAGAAATCAGACTATTAAACATATATACACCCAATGAGAGACCAGCAAATTATCTGATACAATTACTGACGAATCTGAAAGAAGAAATAAATAATAACACAATAATTATGGGAGACCTCAACATGGGCCTATCAACACTTGATAGGTCAACCAGACTGAAACCCAACAAAAACATACTAGCCCTGAAAAGAGTAATGGAAGAAGGAGGACTAGTAGATATATGTAGGACACTCCATCCCCAAAAACCTGGATACACTTTCTTCTCCAATGTACATGTGTCATTCTCCAGGATAGACTATATGCTGACGCATAAAACAACCTCCATAAAATCAATAGGATAGAAATCTCGCAGGCTACCTTTGCTGACCACAAGGCTCTGAAATTAGATGTGAACTAAAAAGCCACACAGAAGAAACACTTTAACAATTGGAAATTAAACACCCTGCTACTGAACAGCCAGTGGATCCGAGATGAAATCAAAAAGGAAATCAAAACTTTCCTGGAAACAAATGATAATAAGACACAAACTGTCAGAATCTATGGGACACAGCAAAAGCGGTTCTAAGAGGAAAATTTATAGCTCTACAAGCACGCATCAGGAAGGAAGAAGGGGCATACCTGAATAACTTAATGACACAGCTCAAAAAATTAGAAAATGACCAACAAAAAGAACCAAAAATAGGGAGACAGAAGGAAATAACAAAGCTGAAAGCAGAACTCAATGAAATGGAAAACCGAAGAACAATCCGAAAGATCAACGAAAGCAGAAGTTGGTTCTTTGAAAAAATAAACAAGATTTATAGGCCACTGGCAAAACTCACAAAGAAAGAGAGAGAAAAAAATCTGATAACCAGTATTAAAAATGAAAAGGGGGGAAATCACGACAGATATTGCAGAGATCCGAAGGGTAATCAGAGACTACTTTGAGTAACTTTATGCTACTAAACATGAGAACCTAGAAGAAATGGAAAAATTCTTGGACATTTATAACCTTCCACAATTAAGTAAGGAGGATGTAGAATATCTTAACACCCCCATCACCACTGAGGAAATTGAAAGTGTAATGAAACATCTGCCAAAAAGAAAAGCCCAGGTCCAGATGGATTTCCTAATGAATTTTTTCAAATCTTTCAAGAGGAGCTACTACCAATTCTAGCCAGGCTCTTCCATGAAAATGAAAAAACGGGAACACTCCCAAACAGCATCTATGAAGCCAACGTCACCTTGATACCAAAACTGGACAGAGATGCTGCCAAAAAAGAAAATTACAGACCAATATCCCTGATTAATGCTGATGCAAAGATCTTCAACAAAATCCTGGCAAATAGGATCCAATGCGTCATCAAGAAGATCATACACTAAGATAAAATAGGTTTCATTACAGAAATGAAAGGATGGTTTAACTTCCGTAAATCTATCAACATAATACACAACATCAACAAGAAGAAAAATAAAAATCACATGATCATACCAATAGATGCAGAAAAAGCATTTGATAAGGTCCAACACCCATTCTTGATCAAAACTCTCAGCAAGATAGAAATGGAAGGAACATTTCTCAATCTAGTTGAAGCCATCTACCACAAGCCAATGGCAAATATTATCCTCAATGGAGAAAAACTAAAAGCCTTTCCTCTAAATACTGGTACAAGACAAGGCTGTCTGCTCTCACCACTCCTCTTCAACATAGTACTGGAAGTTCTTGCTATAGCGATCAGGCAAGGAAAAGATATCAAGGGAATCCTGATAGGAAAGGAAGAAGTCAAGCTCTCACTGTTTGCAGACGACATGATACGCTACTTAGAAAACCCTAAAGACTCTACCAAAAAGCTTCTAGAAACAATAGACTCATGTAGCAGGGTGGCAGGCTAAAAAATTAACACACAGTAATCAATGGCCTTTTTAGACACCAATAATGATAGGGAATAGATGGAAGTCAAGAAGGCAATCCCATTCACAACAGTGCCACAAAAACTCAAATATCTTGGAGTCAACTTGACCAGAGATGTGAAGGACCTATACAGAGAAAATTATAAAGCCCTGCTCCTAGAAATAAGAGAGGACACACGGAAATGAAAACACATACCCTGCTCATGGATTGGCAGGATTAACATCATTAAAATGGCAATACTCCCCAAAGCATAATACAGATTTAATGCGATCCCTATAAAGATACCCATGACATTCTTCAAAGAAGTGGATCAAACACTTATGAAGTTCATCTGGAACAATAAACACCCTAGAATAGCTAAAGCACTCCTAGGGATAAGGAAAATGGGAGGCATTACTCTCCCCAACTTTAAACTCTACTACAAAGCAATAGTTATCAAAACAGCATGGTAGTGAAATAAAAACAGACCCTCAGATCAATGGAATAGGCTTGAGTACTCAGACATTGTCCCCCAGACATACAATTACCTAATTTTTGACAAAGGAGCAAGAAATCTAAGTGGAGCAGGGAGGACCTCTTCAACAAGTGGTGCTGACAGAATTGGTTAGCCAGTTGCAAAAACGTGAACATAGACCCCTAGTTAACATCATGTACGAAGGTAAAATCCAAATGAATTAAAGACCTTGATATCAGACTTGATACCATAAGGTATATAGAACAACACTTCGGTAATACACTCCATGACATTGAAACTAAAGGCATCTTCAAGGAGGAAACAGCACTTTCCAAACAAGTGGGAGCAGAGATCAACAGATGGGAATACATTAATCTGAGAAGCTTGTGCACCTCCAAAGAAATAGTGCCCAGGATACAAGAGTCACCCAGCGACTGGGAGAAACTATTCATCCAACACCCATGAAACAAGGAGCTAAAATCCAAAATATACAGGGCACTGGCAGAACTTTACAAGAAAAGACATCTAACCCCATCAAAAAATAGGGAGAAGAAATGAACAGACACTTTGATAAAAAAAAGAAATACAAATGGCCAAAAGACACATGAAAAAATGCTCCTCATCACTAATCATCAGGGGGATACAAATCAAAACAACAATGAGATACCACCTCATACCACAGAGATTGGCGCACATCACAAAGAATGAGAATAATCAGTGCTGGTGGGGATGTGGAGAGAAAGGAACTCTTATCCACTGCGGGTGGGAATTCTGTCTAGTCCAAATTCTATGGAGAGCGATATGAAGATTTCTCCAAAATCTGAAAATTGAGTTTGATGAAACTCACCACAAAGAGTGGTGAGGACGTCAGACTGGGAATTTCTCTGCATCCACGCCTGCCCAGTAGGACCAACTCCTAAAAACTGTGAGTCTTGTCTTTTCTTTGTGTTTCTTTGTCCTTTCCTGTTCTGAACTTTGTGGGAGTGGACCAAACTGGCCCCCAAAAAAGACTCGCTCTCCCAGAAGTCCATCCTAGGGCTGAAACAGCCAGGAACATTCCATTAGACTGAAAACCGGCTAGAGCAAGTACTCTGCAAAGCAAGGTCCCCTGATTGTGACGTCAGGCTGGGAATTTCTCCGCATCCACGCCTGCCCAATAGCGCTGATTTCTGGGCGCCCCAGAAGAGCGTGGCCGCTCCGCTTCGCTTCGCGGCTGCGCACTCTTTCTAACCAATAAACCCCATCACAACACACAGGAAAAACCACACTACTAGAGCAACAATGCGGAAAGCTCGTAGGCAAACACTAGGCACTGAGAATGAAGATGATGGTTTGGACGACCCAAAAAATCACAATCATCCGCTTAACCTCTCAGATAAGGAATTTAAAATAGAAATATGGAATATGTTAGTAAAACTCCAAGAAAGCATAGATCGATCTGAACAGAACACAAAGACAGAACTCAGAAAACTTCAAACTGAAATGGCAGGCCTGAAAAACACGGTAGCTCAACTTCAAACTGAAATGGCAG
>PVKC010025310.1:0-16553 GCA_004027635.1 Crocidura indochinensis
ACTCATCTCCGCTCCCTTCTCCTCCTCCTACTCTTCCTCCTCCTCCAATGTGGACTGTTTTCCTCTTTTTCCTCCACCTCCTTTTTCTCCTCCTTCTCTTCTTTCTCCAATGTGGACTTTAGTGCTCAGGGATCACTCTGAATAGGAGTGGGGTGGATAGACAGTGCCAGGGATCGAAACAGGTCAGTCACCTGTAAGTGCCTTAACCCCTGTACTATTTCTGGTCCCTTATCTTATTTTTCTTCCAGATCCAGTACTTCTTGACAAGAGCATGGTATTCCACACACCAATAGGTCCAAGCAGGCAAGTACTAACCAACCTCTCCTAGGCAAGTGAGCCAACTAATCAGCACTGAGCAGGCAATGCTGCACAATCTCCAGCCTGCAGGGGTTATATTGACCTGTCACCTGCATTAGTGGCTGCTGATCTCTGAGATGAGGGCACCTGAATCTGTAACTCAGCAAAACCCTGGAATTGAACAACTTGATTCTCTCTTGGCCAAAGGCATGGCCATCCTCAAATTAAGATTTTTCCTCAGGATCTTGAGTTGCCAAGTAGACTGGCAGGCATGCGCCACCTGTCAGAGCATGGGAGTTATTGCCCTTTTCTTGTTCATTAATGATGTAATACCATCAGAGGATCTATTTATGGTATTTGCTTATGGCATCTCTGCTTGCTCAAGGAGGAGGGGAGAAAGACTAGGAACTCTATATGGGTTTAATTTTAGTCTATCATTCTGGGGGAGGCCCACGCCTAATGGTGTTGAGGACTTACTGCTGGCCCTGAACTCAGGAATCACTCATGGCTGTGCGAAGAGAACCATATAGGGTGCTGGGATCAAACCAGGGTAGACTGCATGCAAGACAAGTGCTCAGTTCACTAACTAATTTGGCTTTAACCCTGAATTCTGGTGGGTCTTAGAGCAGTTGTGAATGGCTAGGAACAGGGTCCAGGCAGAGAAACATGGGCTGACCTTTGAGGAGAAAATTCTAGAAGTGCTAGTTGACTATACCTTCTTGGATGATTTTTATAACTTGTCAATTTCCATGATGTTACCTAAGCTATTTTACATTCTGGTGTGATGTTAACAACCGCTAAGTCATGGGAATGGTGTCCGCAAGGATCCACAGCCTACTTGGAAAAGCATCCTGTAGTATCCCACATGTCCTGCCCACTTGGTGGATTAGAGGCCTCTTATCACACCCTATAGCTTTCAAAACACCTTTTATAATTTGTGATGTCTCCTCTGCAATTCATCTCCTATTCTTTTTCCTCCAAGATTTGATCATTTAAATCTCAGAATAATGTTGAAAATGACAACTTCTTCCCACCATGAGACCTAAGAAACCAACTACAAATTTGTGGTGCCTTACCTCCATGGGTGGTAAGGCTGATCTCATCTGCTGGTGGTGAGGTCGAGACCTCCATAGCAGAATTCTGAGAGCTTGCATTGGAAGAACAAATAGATCTTTAAGAGTGACAGATAAAAAATGATTTAGAAGTCAGGAAAACTATAGAGAAGGACATAAATGAACTGGAGTTTGAAAGCAGAGGAGGGAGTCAATAAAAATAGAACGGAAGGGAAGATCTCACCAGAAAAAACAAACAAACAAAACAATTTAATGAAGGACACTGATGATTTGTTCTTACTCTCACTATTTGCAAAGTCTGGCACGTGAGGTGGTGTCAAAATTAGCAAGTGAAGCTCTGTCCCTCTCTTTTAGAACAGGGAAGGAAGCTGGAACATGGCATTCCCACAGGGCCAGTGTGCTCTTGCTGTAATCATGACACAAATGAAATATTTTAGGATGATGGAGAAGGGAGAGGATCATATATCACAAAATAGTTAACATTTGACTATATTTCTCTTTTTAGTTTCTGCTTAGTTCATGATTTTCTGGAAAATGCTATCTCCTTCCTTCCCTCCACCCCTCACTCTTTATAGCACCATCTTTTCTACAAATGGATGGGAAGGCAATTAGTCCATCTCATACTAACGAGAATCATAATCTCATAATCGCTAGCACTCTGGGCTAGGCGAGCACATGGGTCCTTTTTAGTGCCTTCATAACACAATGTTGGTTATCTGTCACCGAATAACAATCCCCTCTACATCCCCCAATCCTTTTGGTTTCAAACAATAACTGTCTGTTGCCTCTTTGCTTTGGGAATCTGCATGCAGCTGGCTTAGCTGGACTCTGTCTCAGGTCTCTAGAAACAGCAATGAATGGTGTTGGCCGGCTACAGCTGTATTAAGACTCTATTTGGTGTGGGGAGCTACTCTGAGTTCATTTAGAGCATTGCTGGCAGAATTCAGGTCCTTTGGGATTAAGAACGGCAGTTACCTGCTGGTTGGTCAGAGCTGTCCTGGTTCTTTGCTGAGCACTCAGCTCCCCAGGGCAGGTCTGAGTCAGAAAGACCAGGTAAGATAGGGTGCAAAGAAGAGAGATGTATCTATCATGTCTATCTTTATCTCTGAAGCAACAACCATTACTTGGGCTCAATTCTATTTGCCACTTGGTACAATAGACACTCTAGGGGAGGATTCCATACAGGCACAGTTTTCAGGAGATGGGCTTCTGGGAGCCAGGGGAACAGTATGCAATCAACCACCATTGCCCAATATAGTGACACTCTGTTTTTAGAAAGAAGGAATGAGTGGGGGGGGGGGGTTGGAGCGGTGATGCAAGTAATAAGGGATCTGCCTTGCACACGCTAGCCTAGGATGGGCCTCCTCAGTTTGATCTCCCAGTGTCCCATATGGTCCTCAAAGCCAGGAGCGATTTTTGAGTGTGTAGCCAGGAATAACCCCTGAACATCACTGCTGTGGCCCCAGAACAAAACAGCAAGCAAACAAACAAAGAAAGAAGAGATAGTACTCTGATTCACACCCAATTTAAATTTGGTTTGTGTTTCTCCAAAGCTGGTCACTTCTTCTTTTTATTAATAATATTTTTATTTAAACACCTTAGTTAAAAACGTGATTGTAGTTGTGTTTCAGTCATATAAGAGGACACCTCATCCCCCATCACCAGTGCAACATTTCGACCACCGATGTCCCAAATATCCCTTCTCCCCACCCCGTAAGCTGGCCACTTCTTACTCCAGCACACTGCCTCTGGTGACTGATGACATAGATGAGACTTCCCACCCTCAAGATCACCAGTGCAGTCACTTGGACCTCCTAACTTCTCTCTGTGGTCCTGGAGGCATTTTCTTTGCCTTTCTTCCCTTTCTGAGACATGGGGGAGAGACAGGAAAGCCCAAGCACTCCGAGAGCATCCTCTCTCCTGAAAGACTTGGCTCATGTGCCTTGAGTCTTGTTGAAAGCTCTTGAGTGAGAGCATGCACCTTGCAGTAATGTACTTTTCCCACAGATGATTAATCAGGAGCGTCCCTGGATGGTTTGGCACAGATGGAGGTAAGGGAGAGTGCCAGATCGTAAATCCAAATAAATTTATAGCCTCACCATCCATCCCATTATTACATCAGGAAAGCAGTGTTTTCCTTTAGTGCCTGGGGTAGGGAAGGGGTTTTGCATATCAAGGCTGGAGTTCAGACAGGCACAATCCACCAGCTATTTTTTTTTTATCATGAGGAAGTAGGGCATACTTAAAGAACTTGCCTGTTTTGCGTTTTGAGGGAGCCATTGGGCCACACTGGGTGATTCTGGACTCCTGGCATTCTGGCATTCTGGCATTCTGGACTCTGGATTCAGAGGTTATTCTGGACTCTGTTTTGGGGTTGCTCCCAGTTCTGTGCTCAAGAGATCTTATGGTGGGGTCAGAGGGTGACACAACAGTGGGGCGTTTGCCTTGCACGCGGTTGACCCAGGACAAACTGCAATTGGATTCCCTGATGTCCCATATGGCTCTCCAAGCCAGGAATGATTTCTGAGTGCATAGCCAGGAGTAACCACTGAGTGTGGCCCAAAAACCAGAGAGAGAGAGAGACAGACAGAGACAGAGAGAGAGAAAGACAGAGACAGAGAAAGAGAGAGACAGAGAGAGAGAGAGAGAGAGAGAGAGAGAGAGAGAGAGAGAGAGAGAGAGAGAGACCTTATGGTGTCAGGGATTAAGCCCAGGGCTCCTGCATTCATAGAATATGTCAGACCTTTGTCCTCTCTCTCTGGTCTTCGTCTTTGTTGACAGGAACAATGTTCTAGAAGTATCACAAGATTAAGACAGGCCACGTATGAGGCAGGAGAGACAGCATGGAGGTAAGGCGTTTGCCTTTCATGCAGAAGGTCATCGGTTCAAATCCCAGAATCCCATATGGTCCCCCATGTCTGCCAGGAGCGATTTCTGAGCACAGAGCCAGGAGTAAGCCCTGAGCACAGCAGGGTGTGACCCCAAAACAACAACAACAACAACAACGACAAAAAAGGCAGGCCACGTATATTGCCTTAAGTTGCAACTTTTATTTCCTTTCCCTCCCTGCTATAGAACTCAACAAAAATAATTCTGTTAATGTCAATGTTTCTCCATACACTGTGTCTATGGCTGGTATCTAGTAACTCTCCCCTCAGAAAAAGTGTAGCCTTCTCCTAAATCAATTCTTTTGGTTTTTGGGTCACACCCGGCAGTGCTCAGGGGTTACTCCTGGCTCCATGCTCAGAAATTGCTCCTGGCAGGCACAGGGGACCATATGGGGCACCGGGATTCGAACCAATGACCCTTTGCATGAAAGGCAAACGCCTTACCTCCATGCTATCTCCCGGGCCCCTCTCCTAAATCAATTCAATAGCTGTCTTGATGTTTCTCTCCACTGAGTTCTTTCTGCTTTCCGCAGCCTAAGGTGATGGGGACCAGTTCCCCATCTCAGAGCTCTCACATCCCTGCACTCGGTCTTTGTGACCAGGAGGCACAAGAGGCCAGGAGGCATGAGCATGAATTTCATGAATTGTTTCATGAGGAGGCTTTAATAATTATTAAAGGATTTAAGTCACATATTTAGAAAATAAGTGATTTCAGTCATATGTATATATTTCACAGATATATATATATTTGTGACTGAAATCTAACTATAGTCATGTTTGTAATTAGTGTATAGATAAAGATATTATTTTAAAAATTAAAAATAAAAATGATTATTGAAGAAATAATTAATATTATATTAATATTAATAACTAATATCTGTATCTACTGCTGAAATATCACTTATTTCTGGACTGGACTCATGCAGAAATAATACCCCTCTGTGTACCTGACTTCCTTCCACTTTCTGTTAAAGGCAAAGAAAAGAAGATGCTCTGTTTTAGAGTGAGTGAAGACAGGTACATTTTTTGGAGAAAGGAACACTGGATCAGGGACCAGAGCTCTGTGTAAATGTGTGTTTCTGATATAATCCCTTGTATCAGGATGGTGAAAAAAATGTTCTGTCCTGTCACTTCTGTGTTACATGGTGCTGATCCAGTAAAACTCACACTGAATATACTTCATTTCCTTCTGTAATGAGAATGCTGCTCAAACTGTCCTCTTGGCTAAGGTGAGAATCATAAGAAATCACAGTTACAAACCACTTCGTGATATGACGGCAATGATGATGACAATAATGATCATAATAACTCTCATAGCCCATAGTTGTTCTGGTTTGGGAAATGTGCTAAGTGCTCTATATTATGATTAATATAATTCGTTGAACTTTCGTAACAATGCTATAAAGTAATTAGTTTTATTCCCATTTTATCTCTATAGCTGGGACTTAGAAATGTGAAGTGACTTGTTAAAGGAATTTACAAAGTTAGGATTCAAGCTCAATCTAACTTCAAACACATGAACTGTCTTATTGACATAAAACTAATTTTCACAAATAAATCTCTGAAATGTGGGATTGTATTTTCCTTCCCATTTATACAAGTATAGCTAAAACTATTTTATTTATTATTTTGGGGGGTCATACCTGGCAGCGTTCAGGGGTTACTCCTGGCTTTATGCTCAGAAATCATGCCTTGGCAGGCTCGGGGGTACCATATGGAATATTGGGACTGGAACCACCATTCTTCTGCATGCAAGGTAAACACCCTATCTCCATGCTATCTCTCCGGCCCCAACTATTTTATTTTTATAGTTATTTGCAAGGTAATTTTATAATAAAGAAAATGTGTAAATCTTTCAAATGGATACCATTTAATGGGGGAAAGAAAAGTGTTTTCCACAAATGGTCCTGGGAAAATTAGATATTTATATGCAAAATAACAAGGATGAAATTAGAGTTTTACCATTTATCATATACAAAATTAACTAAAAATGGGCTAAAAATCTAAATATTAAGCTAAAACGTTGAACTTTTTGTAGAAATCAGGGAAAACCTTCATGATATTAGATTGATGATGACTTCTTGAGTTTAGCACTAAATCATAACAAGACAAATGAAAATCCAACAAGAGAAATTAAAAATAGTTAAAACAAGAAATAGATAAATATAAAAAATGTAAAACTATTATGATCAAAGAATACTATTGAGAGTGAAAAGACAATACATAGAATGGGCAAATATATTTCCTATTATATATCTGATAAAAATTATATACACTATATAAAGTATCCTTATAGTTTAACAGCAAAACTTTTTTTTCGGTTTTTGGATCACACCGGAAGTGCTCAGAGTTACTCCTGGCTCTACACTCAGAAAATGCTCCTGGCAGGCTTATGGGACCATATGGGATGCTGGGATTCAAACCACCGACCTTTTGCATGAAAGGCAAATGCCTTACCTCCATGCCAGCTTTCCAACCCCCAACAGCAAAACTTTTAATCCAAAATCTGCAAGGGATTTGAATAGGTATTTCTCAGAACATGATATGTAAATGGTCAAAAAGCACTGAAAAAGAGACTCAGCATCATTATTCATTAGGGAAATGCAAATTAATACTACAATGAAATTCCTCCTCACACCCCTTAGGATGACTATTAAAAAAGGAAAAAAAATTGTGGACAAGGATGTGGAGAAATTGGAAGATAGTGCCTTTCTGGTAGGAATATAAAATGGTGCAGCAGCTGTTGAAAACAGTAAGGCAATTTCTCAAAAATATAGTATAGAGGGGTCGCGCGGTGGCGCTGGAGGTAAGGTGTCTGCCTTGCCTGCGCTAGCCTAGGATGGACCGCGGTTCGATCCCCCGGTTTCCCATATGGTCCCCCAAGCCAGGAGCGACTTCTGAGCGCATAGCCAGGAGTAAACCCCTGAGTGTCACCGGGTGTGGCCCAAAAACCATATATATATATATATATATATATATATATATATATATATATATATATGGTATAGAATTACCACGTGGTTTTGAATTATACTTTTAGACATATGCCCAAAAGAATTGAAAGACTCAGATACTTGTACACTTGTGTTTATAGCAGCATTATGCACAAAAGCTAAAAGGTGGAAACAATCTAAATGTCCACCAACAGATAGTACAAGTAATACAGACACACAGTAGAACAATATTCAACTTTTAAAAGGGATTGATGGGGCTAGAACAGTAGGTAGGACACTTTCCTTGGATATGCCTGACTGGAATTCTCTCCCTGAAAACCCACCAGGAATAATCTTTGAGTACAGAGATAGGAACAAGGTCTGAACACCACTGGGTGTGACCCCCAAAACAAAGAAGGGAGTATTATGTTTTGGTTTAAGGGCCACCCCTGGTTGTGCTCACGGTTCACTCCTATCTGGCAGTGCTCAGATAGCCTATGTGATATTGGGATGAATCTGGGATGGCTATATGTCAGGTAAACCTTACATATGTAAACCTTATGATCTATATGGTCTCTCCAGCCTGAGAAGAATTTTTTTGACATTCTGAAATACATCAACATGAATGAAAGTATTAAAAACATTTGTTAAGTGAAATAAGTGAACTCTAAAAGAACATGTATGGTTCTATCAATACTTAGAAATGGCAGTCATAGAGATAGAAAGTAGAATAGAATTATTAGGGGCTGGGAGGAAGGACTAATAGGAAGTTCCTATCTATGTGGAATAATCACTCTTTTGGGGGAAGTGAATGGTGGTGATAATTGTGTAATTCTGCGAGTGCTTAATTCTACTAAACTGTTTACTTGAGATGATTAAAGTGATGAAGATTATGTTGTTCATTTTGCCATATACAAAATTATTTAAGGCATCTAAGCAATAATACCTAGGGTATTTATTTGAGGTTAATTTTATTTCTTTTTGCTAATGAAAATAATAATTATATTCTTCTCTATATAATTCCAACAACTGTTAAGCAACAATAAATCAACAAAAAATGATAATAACATATAGCTTGAAGCAAACAAGCAAAATTTTAAGCTTTTTATGTAGATATATTAAACAGGGAAATAAAAATACTCCTCCTAGAGCTTGCCCTATAGTAAGCTTGTCCTTCCACTTTCTTCCTTCCTTTCTCTTCTGGTTGCATTTTTCCCCCCTTCCTAGGAACTCTGAGGTCACTTTCTCTATGAGTTCTCATCTATATCCCAGTCTGGTTCTATCTGTCTTATTAATGGGTGGAAAAACACTTCTTAAACCAAGTGAAGTGATAAAACACTGAAAAGAAGCCAAGAAATGTGTGATCAGAATGCTCCAATTCATGCTGAGACCATTTGGAAGTTGTGTTGGAAAGGACAACTTTCCACACACTCTGCCCAGAAGTCTTTGAAGACATGAGGCCACAGGAAGAAGCTGCCATTTCTGATACAGTTTGCATCACAGTAGAAAAGGGCCTTTTCTTTGGGGGTGGGGGTAGCTCCTACTTGTCCTCCATGCTATTCGCTTTATTATGTTGTATAGCCGGGGTCAAGTTGACTAAGCTGTATTCTTGGTCAACATTTTGTTTGTTTGTGGATGCTGACGTCTCTTGCCTTCCCAGTCAGGAACATGCCTTCCAGCTATTCTTTACTTATATATTGATTTGCCTTGGATATTTTTGGTGTGTGTGTGTGTGGAAGGGAAATTTGGGGGTGTAAAATTTGGTCACACATGGCAATGCTTTAGAGCTATTCCTGGCTAAGGGGTGAACTGCAAAATCACCCCACATGCTGTATTTCCAACCCTGGGTGAATGGGTTTGAAATAGGGTAACATGAGAATTAATAAAATCAAGACAGTCAGGAGAGAATCATGGAGTCTGGCTGGCTTCTTGCCTAGTGGTTTCTCTCTGTGACCAACCAGCCAAGTGCCAAACCTCTCTTTATTCTTCCAGTACAAATTCAACCAGGAGAGGGAAGGATCCAGTGAGATCTAAGTGGACTTTTACATATCAAAGAGATAGGTGAAAAGGAAAGGGGAAGTTGGGGAAAGAAATGCCTTTGTTTTGGGTAAAGCAGGGTGTCATCTAATAGTTAACCATATATAGTTCCAGAAATCAAACTGGGATCAGCTACATGCAAGTCAAGTGTAGTAACATCTATCCTATCTTTTCTGCCCCAAATATATTACAAATGGTTTTATCCAGGAAAGTTCCAGTGTGAATTTCTGTTAGGCTTTTTTACTTGTGTAAGAGATAAATTGAGGATTTCCTTTTTAATAGCCAATGGGTTTTGCTTAATTAGAGAAGCCTTCCTCTAGCCCATCAGAGGGTATGCATAGGTAGATAGGCTTGGAAGAAGGCCCCCTTCAAGGAAGCAATAATTCTGTAGCTTGGATTCTGCTCAGAGGGTCAATAGGAGTGAGGAAACTAGTTTCCCCGGGGCCAGGCTGCACTGCAGCTGATTTGACATTATCCCCTCCAGTATTGACTGCCTCACTTCTCAAATATACTTGTAATAGTGCAGTGGGTACCTAAATCTTGAATTATTTTTATTGCTTTAGGTTTTCTTAAGCACATCCAATTATTTCTATTTACTCTTAACTCTGGTTTCATTTCCCCTAGCTTTGTCTAACTGCTCCTGGGCCATGCAGTGCATGTGCATGGTTTTCATCCGTTTCCTTTTTTTCCTCCTGAAATTCTGATCTTTGCAGGCCACAACAAGACCATTAGATTTTGTTGGACGCTGACATGCTCCGAAGAGAGCAATCCAGGTCGCCCCAAGTTTACCCTGATCTTCTCAATTGTTCTTTCAGCATTTAAAACTATTGTAATGCTTTCCCCAAATAGTTTTTTTAAAGATTCATTAATTCACTTATTCAACAAATATTTATAAAGCACTTGCATTTGGGGCCTCTGTTAAGCATGGATATATTAATAAACGAAAAAAATCTTTATCCTTGAAATGAAGAACTAGGTCTCTGCTCTCTTCACATAGTCCTTGTGAAGGTGAGTCAGCCTTAGCACCTTGGGAACATGGACTAAGTGTGGTGTTTTATCTTTTGATCTCTCTGCATCTTTGCTCCTGTCATGTCATGAACTTACCTCCTGGCCACCTCCTCAATGCTAGGATTTGACAGGATCTGAAGCCAGAGTTACTCCTCTGACATTATGTGTTGTTTGCTTATGCCTGACTTTCTCTGTGCACTTCAGCTGCACCTAGTGACTATTGGTCACTTCGTTTCTTTTTCTTTCCTTGGAGCACCCATTTTGTTCCTCTGCCATCAGAATATGCCTACAAGACATGAAATTCAGCATGTGGAAGTCTTCACCTTTCTCCAAAACATGTTTCTCCTGTCTCCACCATCTCTTCTATCCTGGTCCCATAAACCAGAAACCTAACTCTAGCAACTAGTCTGGTAAGTTTCTGTTCCATACACTCCTTCTTCCTGCTCCAGTAGAACAATGGTTCCTAATGTTCTTTGCCTATCTTGCCCCTTCCTTGTTTCTCTTTGCTCCCTTCTCCCCAGATTCTTGGCCAGTAGATTTTAGACTTTTTACTGGTGCTGTTTTGTAGGTGTGGAGGAGAATGGAACAGGCAAGATTTGGAGCTCCTCATTCCTGATTCAATGGGGACAATTATTTGTCTATATTTTGCATAGTGTTCGAAGAGTATTCAATGGTACAAATTTTAACACATACACAGTAGTCTCTGGGGCCATCAGTTACACCTGGAATGCTGGGAGGGGAGTGAAGGTGTGTGTGTATGAAAGGGGGTTGGGTGCTGGGGATCAGACCTAGGGCCTTATACATGTCAAATATGTTTTCTATCATTTCAATCAATCTATAGACCCTTAACACCATTGATCTTAATGTCTTATCATTTCTTTCCTGGATTTTTGTATGACTACGGCTTATATCTTTGTTTCTTCACACATCAAACACAGAGTATTTTTTTATTATTTTGGTTTGACTTTTGGGCCATCCCCAGCAGTGCTCAGAGGTTATACCTGGCTTGTGTTTAGGGTACCATATCTGGTGCTGGGGTTCTATTTGCAGCCATCACAGCCACTAGGCAGTGCCTTAACCATTGTACTATCTCTCTAGCTCAAATGCAAATTCTTAACATTATCCTATTGGGAATACACAGGGTTGATGTTCACGTGCCAAATGAACTTCCTGTTAGATATAGACACTCCTGATATAGGAGAAAGCAATTAGAATGAGAATGAGTGAGGGGCAATCATAAGCATAACATTGGATTCACTGTAATTAATTAAAATAAGTAAATCCTCTTTGATCTTTACCTATAAAGCATGATAAATGATATACAAAGCATATTACAACCAATTCCCATTCTACTCCGGCCCATTTTCCTCCTGTTCCCACCCTCCACCTATGAGAAATCTCACCTGGGAAATCTTTTTCTGATGCCACCCTTCTGTGAATACCAATAGGCACTCAAATGGGTTTGTAGCACCTTTCCCTGGTTGGCAAGTTCTGCTGTGATGCTGTACTTGCAAATCTTTCCAGTTTCCTTTCTTGCCCCACCTCCACCTGTTCAGGTTCTACCTGCCTCACTTACACCCAGGTTGACTAGATTTTGGGGTTTTGGTTCAGATACTCTCTCTCTGCCAATCACTGCACCTTATCTTCTCCCTTACAGTCGTTACATCAAGCTCCAGACTTTTATTAGATTAAATAGTTGCATTCTTGACACAGAGGTCATGTATTCCTGAAGATTTCAGTAAAAAAAAAAAAAAACATTTCCTGAAACATTTTAAAGATATGCACCTGTTATAAAGATTAAATTCTGGACATTTAATATTAGAAAACTTTATTTTATATATATAGATATAGATATAGATATATAGATATAGATATATATATATATGGGCCTGGACACTACTCTTCAAATGAATTTTTTTCCCAATCGAGGAACACTAACATTTTTTTCAACATAAACTATATTAAATGCTCTCTGATCTTGGGAGATTTTTGGAAGATCTTTGGAAGATTTTTCTCATTTCTTTTCCTTTCCCAAATAACATGGAACATATAGGTATTATTTGATTTCTTTGGGGGAGATGCATCCAATGATGACCAGGGATTATTCCTGACTGTAGCTCATGTGTTGATTCAAAGGGAATGATGTGGTACCAGGGACTAAACCCAGAGCTTCTGCATGAAAAACTAACATTTCGATAATTGAGTTATCTCATTGTCCTAAAATGGAAGTAAACTTGAAGTCTTCTCTAATTGTACTTTTGCCTGGTGAAACTAACCACACCTTTATCTCTGGCATCATAATGGTCAGAGCATTTTGTCTTCTGTTCTTGTTTATGTCTTTTAGACTTTTACTCCAAAAAGAATGGCAACTTTACAGAATATATGATAAAACTTTTAATCCACATCTCTCCAATGTCCAGTCTCTACTTGAATTGAGTATTGAATGAATAGTATGGACACTGGAAATGCCAGAGTTGACACTTTTCTCACTCCTCTAATCACTAGATAAGGTGGTGACTTATCTAGTAACAGGAAGTTTTCCAGCTGGCTGGGATGGTGGGCCATACATTTCATGGGACATCAAGGGGCTCTTATCCTAATTCCAATTATTTTTCTAGCCATCAAGGTGACTTGGGGCAATGTATTTCATCTTTGTGAGTTTTGATTGTTCCATCTACTTTCTGAGACTAATATTCTTTGCTTTGTCTACCTTAGAGGGTACTAGAATTATCAAATGATAGAGGTTGAGTATAAAATACTAAAATGGGGGCCAGCTAGATAGCATGGAGGTAAGGCATTAGCCTTCCATGCAGAAGGATGGTGGTTCGAATCCCAGCATCCCATATGGTTCCCTCTACCTGCCAGGGGTGATTTCTGAGTGTAGAGCCAGGAGTAACCCCTGAAAGCTGCTGGGTATGACCCATAAACCAAAATAAAATAAAATATAAAATGTATTGAGACAATGATGTTATTCCAGTGGCAATACAGGGATGTTCACACTGAGAATGTTCTTGGAATCAAATTTGTTGAAATCACTGTATTGTCAGCCCTCAGTTTCCCAGGGCTAGCTCTTGCTACTTCTGAGATGATTTAAGTGTGGGATTTGAAATAGGAAGCTCAGAGATGAGCATTTGTGTAACACCTTAAGCTGGCTTAACTCTAGTGAGTCAAATAATGTCTCTCTAAAATTGATGTCCAATTGGAACTTAATTGGAAATAGAGGCTTTACTATTGGAAGTTCAAGTTAAAGTGAGGTCCTCCTGAATGACTGTAGATACTAAATCTAAATACAGCTCCTCTTTTAAGAAGGTGGGGCCAATACGCAGAGTGGAGACCAGAAGCAGAAATAGGAGCTACTCAAGATCAAGCCATGGGATGCCAAATATGGATGAAACACCTAAATGCAAGGAGCAGCAACGCAGAAGGCTTGCCAAGGACCTCAGGGAGAAACTGGCCATGCTAATCATGCCTTAACTTCAGAAATATGAGAGGCCCCCAGAAATGGAAGAGGATATTATCTGGTGTTTAGACCACTAGGCTTGTGAAAATCAGTTGTGGCACCCTCAGCCATGAAGGCAGACCTTTTCCTTGTCATCTGTGTAAACAGACCTTTCCTTGTAGCATTGAAGGGTTGGTGAGTGGAGGAGGCAAGAGGACTACCAGAAGGACTGAAGGACTGTGGGAAAGGTGTTGCTGGAGCACTATGGGAAGAGCTTATTCTTTTTAATAGCAGAGTTTTCTCTGGGAACAGAGCAGAAGGGTCTCTGAGTAATCATAGGAGCAGTGGTACATTTTTTGCTTATAGTCTTAGGGGAAATTTTGGGAAATAAGGATGGAGAGTGGCTGTGCCTTCTGCCTGGGATCTCATTTTTTTTCCAGAGGAATTATCTCTGGATAACTCCCGTGTAGCCTTGGCTTAGGAGCTTACTGAGCTTAGGGAAGGTTTGCCATGGCCTCAAGGGGTTGGCATGAATGTCAGAGAAGTCTGGCACTTGGGCCCTGTGCCTGCCAGTGCCGTTTGATGCTAAGAGAGATACTCTATCTGCCATCTGAGTGTCTCCTCTTCTCTGCCAAGGCATGTCCTCATGAGGGTTCTTCCACCCTGATGCAAGAGACAAGTTGCACATTTCAAGGTGCCCTTGTGGGTTCTGGCACTTTGCCTGGCTTTTCTTCTGGGGAAAATGGCACTGAGTGGGTGTCTCTGCCCTTGCCTGAGGTTGTGGGTGTAAGAGAGGAGAAGGTATGGAGGAAAAAGAAAACAGGAGGAGACACAGCAAAGAGGCTTTCCCTCAAATTGGAATAAACACCAGGGGCCCACCCACTCCCACAATGATGTCAGAGAAAAGAGCAGATTTTCATGATGTCACCTGGCCCATTGCCCTCTCTAATCTTCCATGCCACCAGAATGGCAGATGTTGGCACAGGTTCCTGGCAACTGAGCTCTCAACTACCCAAGGCCATACTGTGGTGAAGTCAGGAGCAGCACACAGAGTGGGAAGTTCTACTGGGTTCTCACAAGTTATTGGCAAACCTGGACTTTGCACCTAGGGGAATACAGAGCCAGGTTCCCTTGGGATCATTGAAGATGGCTGATAATGAACGTGAAGTGATGATTCACGGACTTAAGCAAGACTCTGGGTGTGCGTGTGAATGGGCCTGGCTTGAATCACATTGAGGTGCTGCTGATGATATCAAAGCATCTCTCTGTGGAGGAAGGTAGGGAATGAACAAAATGCAATTGCATGTTTTCATGCTAAAAGGAAGCCATGACCTCAGAAATTCAAGTATGATGATTTGTGGTCATGATTGATTTTACCTTCATGTTCTCCAGAAAATACTCCATTTTCCAAGTTCTTTAGGGAGACACTTAGAAATTGACCCGAGTCTTATGTAATGATCAAATCTAACATCAAAAGCATACCAAAGTCAACACACAACAGTTAGGATAAAAGAGCATTCCAAGAGTAGAGAATAGGCAACCACCTGGCTTGGTCTCTACTTTCCCTTGCTCAGCAGAGTGAGCACATGCTCAAATACATATTGGATTGCAGTCAGGAAAACTCTAAGGAATAGCTTTTGAAAGAGGTCCAAGAGACACCAGTGTCTTGTACAAAGAGTTATTCCAGTTTTTGGCCTTTTTGCTTCAAAATCATAATACTAGGCAGTAAAAGCTAAGGGAGATTTTACTCCCTTAGGTAAAAAAAAATGGAGTAAAACAGAAAAAGCTTTTTTATTTCTCCAGAAACTAACTTGTCTTCCATGGCATAAGGCACCAGAGGCAGTGATGGGACCATGCCCATAGACAGTGAGCTTGCAGAAGTCCTGGGTTCAAAGCCTCATTCTAGACTCTTAGTAGTCTGTCTCTGTAATCATTTCAGTACAGTTTCCTCTTTGGTAAAATAAAAGTCAGAACTCCATCCAGTTTTGTTCTGTAGATCAACTTTTAGAAGCACTCGAGGGTTGTGAAGTGTTAATGAAGACTGGGTGTGATTCCCCATGTGGTTGGTCTGCATGCAATATGCATGTGGGTAGGGACTAGGACAAATGCTGGAATACCTGAGCATTGGATTGTTAGAATAGTTGGTTTACAGACATTCATATACACATGCATACACATATATAATTACCTTATTTAAGCACCGTGGTTAGAAAACAGCTTATGGTTGAGTTTCAGTCATAGAATGCAACACTACCCTTCAATAGTACACCACAAATGCCTCCACTTCCCCCTCTCACCCATTCTCCTTTGATTGCCTCTGGGGCAGGAATTGTACTTCTCTCTCAATTGGTTTATATATTTTAAGAGAAAAATATCTGAGAAGTTTTTTTGTTTTGTTTTGTTATATTTCTATGACCCAGGACTTTGTACAGGCAAGGGTTGTGCTCTATCACTGAGTCATTCCCCATTACTAGAGGACTGATTATTTGGTGATAACTGGGGATATACTTTCTCAGAGCCTTCTGATCATAGTCTCTTTGTATTTATTTCGAGTTCTTTGTCAACACCATTTATCCAGCCCAGTTAAGCCCATGTTCTTGAAATGAAAAATCAAATAGACTTCATTAAGGGTTCATTTTTGTTCTTATCATATTTTTCTGAAAATCTTGAGTACAGTATTTGATCAAGTCAAAATAACTTATGGGGGCGGGGCGTGGAGAGATAGCACAGCAGTAAGGCATTTGCCTTAGATGCAGAAGGACAGTGGTTCGAATCCCGGTGTCCCATATGGTCCCCCAAACATGCCAGGAGTGATTTCTGAGCATAGAGCTAGGAGTAACCCCTGAGTGCTGCCGGGTGTGACCCAAAAACCAAAAAC
>PVKC010025311.1:0-16538 GCA_004027635.1 Crocidura indochinensis
ACTGATGCTGAGACTTTGGACCTCAGTTCTTTCCACGGAATAAAGATGATATTTCCACAATTCTGACTCTCTGTGAGCTGTTTACCCGCCGATTCACCTCAGAACCGCTGGTTACTGGGTGGTAGACGCGTTCTCCGAGCTGGAGGGGCGAGACCTCATCCTCCCTACCTCCATCAGCGAACCTCTCCTGGGAATGGATTTCTACAGCCATACACTTTAATATCTGCCTGTCAATTCATGACTGTCATTCCATTTTGAGAGGGCAGGACATTTGGGCCATACCTGGCAGTGCTCAGGGATCACTTCAGGTAATGCTGTGAGACCACATATGGTAAGGAGGAATTGACAGGGGTCAGCCATCTGCAAGGCAAGTGCATTAACCTATGAACTATCTGTTCTATTTCTGTGGTCCCTATCACATTTTAAATCATTGCAGCATTGTTTTTTTTTTTTAACTTATTTTGATAAAATTGATCTATAACATTGTCTAACTGCAAGCCAGAAGACATGTTGAACTGATACTTGAATCCTACACAAATGTGAGTACCACAGACCAGCTGGCACCTGAATCAATGTGGTTGGTTACCAGGGAGGGTCACTGGCTTCTGGTATCCACAATGTTCCTCTAGGTAGACTATATCACTGGGCCAAGCACTGAATCATCACACCAGTTGACTCAGAATCCCCAGAAGTAGCCCAAAGGTTCTCATGAACACTGCTGAGGACGCTATCACAGCACCACAAAGTCTCAGGATCGGTTATGACTGAGCTATCTGCAGAATCTGAGGAAAACTGAAGAACTATTCCAACTAAATGCAATGTATCTCATACATGGCGTATCGGGGGGGAAAAAAAAAAGGCATCATAAACACAAATCTTTTTCTGGAGGGACAGAAACTTTGCCACCTGGTACCCATGAGATTGTGTGCAGTGTTAGGACTGGCTTAGGATTGGCCACATGTAAGGAAAAGCACCTTACCGCTATACTCTCTCTGGTAAAGGAGCACGAATCTTAAAGAACAAGAATGATGTTGACCACATGAATATTAATATATCTGTAATAAACTAACTCAAAATACAAGTATCTAATTAGGGGGGAAATGTATTCCTTAAAAAAATTATACTCTGGGCCCGGAGAGATAGCATGGAGGTAAGGAGTTTGCCTTTTATGCAGAAGGTCATCGGTTCGAATCCCGGCGTCCATATGGTCCCCCGTGTTTGCAAGGAGCAATTTCTGAGCATGGAGCCAGGAATAACCCCTGAGCACTGCCGGGTGTGACCCAAAAACCAAAAAAAAAAAAGTCCTGGGTTCAATCCTGGCACCACGTGAATCCCTAAGCTCCATGTGGCAACTCTGGAGCACCTAGTCAGAAGTAACGCCTGGACACTGCCAGGTGTGGTTCCCAAATCAAAGAAATTCATATTAAAAAAAAAATTATACTCTTAGGGCCAGAGCGATAGCACAGCAGGGGAGGTTTTTGCCTTGCACATGACTGACCCAGGTTCCATCTCCGGCATTCCATATGGTACCCCGCAAGTCTGCTAGGAGCAAGTTTAAGCACAGAGCCAGGAGTAACTCCTGAGCACCACAGCTGGGTATGGGCCAAAACCAAAATCAATAAATAAAATAAAATAAAATAAAATATATACAGCATATATAGACATACACACATAACTTACAATATCTTATAACACTCCTTATAAACATATTCCTTACAGAAAACAAGAACATGGGGACGGAGAGATCGCAATGCGGGAGACGGCATTTGCCTTTGTGTGGCCAACCCAGATTCGATCCCCAGTGTCCCATATGGTCCCCAAGCACTGCCAGGAATGATGCTTAAGTGCAGAGCCAGAAGTAAACCCAGAATGCTGCTGGGTGTGACCCCAAACAAACAAACAATAAATAAATAAACATCAAGGAAACATAAATAACAACTTAGGCAGAAAAATACTCTCCCAAATCCTACTTTTAAATGCAAAGGAATCGAACATAAAAGAATAGCAAAGCACAAAATAGAAATGCAAAGAAGGGCAGGCTGGAAATAGCACAGTGGTGGGGCGTTTGCCTTGCATGTGGCTGGTTTGGAAGGGACCCGATTCGATTCCTGGCATCCCATATTGTCCCCCTAGTCTGCCAGGAGCAATTTCTGAGTACAAAGCCAGGAAGAACCCCCGAGTTTTGCTGGGTGTGGTCCAAAAACCAATTAATCAACCTATCAAAGTTTCAAAAAAGGGGGGCCAGAGAGGTGGCACTAGAGGTAAGGTGTTTGCCTTACAAGTACTAGCATAGGACGGACCGCGATTTGATCCCCCGGCGTCCCATATGGGCCCCCCAAACCAGGAGCAATTTTTGAACGAATAGCCAGGAGTAACCCCTAAGCATCAAATGGGTGTGGCCCCAAAACAAAAACAAAAAACAAATTTCAAAAAAGGAAAACTAACTGCTCAAGACCACAAATTCTCTCAATTTCCAGAGCAGTGGTGCTAGAATTAAGGCATCTGCCTTGCGAGAGCTAGTCTAGGACGGACCTTAGTTCCATTCCCCAGCGTCCCATATTATCCCCAAGCCAGGAGCAATTTCTGAGCGCATAGCCAGGAGTAACCCTTGAGCATCACCTGGTGTGGCCCAAATAAACAAAACAAAAAAAATGAAATGAGACAAAGAGGTAGTATGGTGGGTAGGATGTTTGTCTTGCACATAGGTGACCAGGGTTTGATCCCCTGTCCCACGGATAGTCTACTGAACATAACAGAAATGATTCCTGAGAGCCCGAGAGATAGCACAGCAATGTTTGCCTTGCAATCAGCCAAGCCAGGACCAAAGGTGGCTGGTTCGAATCCCGGTGTCCCATATGGTGCCCCGTGCCTGCCAGGAGCTATTTCTGAGCAGACAGCCAGGAGTAACCCCCTGAGCACCGATGGGTGTGGCCCAAACCCTCCCCCCCCAAAAAAAAAAGAAATGATTCCTGAATGCAGAGCCAGTATCAAGCCTTGAGAACTGCCTGGTGTAGCCCCCAAACCAAAGATAAATCAATAAAATGAATTACCAAAAATCTAAAGACCCATTTGTCATGAAAATAACTTCAAGTGAAGGAGAAATGGTAGGTTGTTAGTATGCTGTGTGTCTTATACAGAAAATAATACACACTAATAAATATTCCTTTAAGCACTTAAATATACTTACTTACTAAAGCCAAAGTTCACTGACTGGTCACTGATAATTTCAAACTGGACTGGGCGGTCACCCATGCAGTATTTTCTCAGTAACTCAAGGCACGTGTGCAATGTTTTTCTTGAGGGCTTATTTTCATGGAAAAGATCACCACCCAACAAAATAAAATCCACCTAAATAAACAGAAATAGAGTTTAAATGAGCAAATTTTATAGGCCATTAAATAGGCCTGCTACTGAAGTGTGTGTGTACCTAAGAGTTAAGATATTCAGTATGTAACCAGCCCTATACTGGGGTATAGAGACTGCATCCTACTTTAATCAGTTTTTCACATGCCACGCTATCTTTTGTGGGGGGCTTCAGGGGGGTGGAGCCATACCTGGCAGTGCTTAGAAATTACTCAGGAATCACTCCCAGCAGGACTCAGGGGGCTTTATGGCTATATGCCCTGTGATAGATAAAGGCCCTACCCACTGTTCTTTCACTCTGACCCTAGACATCTCTTAACACATTTTTTTTTGGTTGCTGGGTCACACCTCCTGGTTCTACGCTCAGAAATCGCTTCTGGCAGGCTCAGGGGACCATATGGGATGCTGGGACCACCGTCCTTCTGAACGCAAGGCAAACGCCCTACCTCCATGCTATCTCTCCGGCCCCTAAAAAACATTTCTAAAATATTTTTTAAAAACATGTGCAAGGGGGGGGCCAGGCGGTGGCGCTGGAGGTAAGGTGCCTGCCTTACCTGCACTAACCTAGGACGGATCATGGTTCGATCCCCCGGTTCCCCATATGGTCTCCCGTGACTGCCAGGAGCGACTTCTGAGCAAATAGCCAGGAGTAACCCCTGAGCATCACCGGGTGTGGCCCAAAAACCAAAAAAAAAAAAAAAAAAAAAAACATGTGCAAGGGGCCAGAGCAGTGGTTCAGTGGTAGGGCATTTGTCTTGCATACAGCTAACCCAGGACAGATCGAAATTTGATCCCCCGGCATTCCATATGGTCACCCAAACCAGGAGCAATTTCTGAGCGCATAGACAGGAGTAACCCCAGAGCATCATCAAGTGTGGCCCCCAAAACAAAACAAACAAACAACAAAACAACATATGTATGACTCCAAGAACTGGAAACACTTGCTTCTGTGGTATTCCTGTTCAAAGTGAAATAATCATAAGGAAATGACATACAACCAATCACTCTTCAAAAAACATTAGAATTATGAAAGACGACAGTCTCAAGTTTGTGGTAAGGAAGTCAACTAAGAGAGTAAAGACACATTAACAAAAGACACTAGATATCCTGGATTGACACCTGCTCTACCCTGTTAACTGGTCCATCTTACCACTACAAGCAATGGCGCCTAAGAACACCTGGTTTTGACAGGTCTACTGTACTTACACATGAAACTCACTCACAAATGGTTCAAAACAAGAATAAGTATGGAAAGAGAAAACAAAGTAAATACAAACAAAAAGATGGGAAATCTGGGCAAAATAAAAGTAGTTCAGTAGTTCCTTGTATCATTATTGCAACTACTTTTATTGTTGTTGAGTCATATTCAGTGGAACTCAGGGTCCTCATCTACCTCTAAATTCTCCAAAAATAGCTTACAACTCTTTTGGGACATTAATCCTTTATCAGCCTACATCTGAACATTGTGGACATTTGTTTTACCTCACATACTGATACGACTGTCATTTCAAAGTAGAAATTTTCATAAACATCTTTACATTTCACAAAGAAACTCCCATAAGAATTTGCACTTCGTAAATATCCCATAAATATTTGTAAAATTTTCATACCATGTACAGTAGCATCGACATGAATTAAAGAGCTAAGTTCACAAAATCTGCTTCAAGCTTCTAATATAGTGATACTTAAGCAGACGCTGTGAGCATAGATACAAACTTCTCATTTTTTAAGAAACCCTAGCCAATAAAGGTGAAGAACAGAAACAAAACAAAACACATGAAAAACAACTCACTTCATGGTCCTGAGCAAGTTTTAAGATTTCATCAAGTGTTACAAACGTATCTTTTCCTCTCACTGCATCTTTTTCCATAAATCCCAGGTGAATATCAGTTGCAACTAAGATCTTAAATGTGTTTTTATCATCACTGTTATGTTAAAAAGAAAAAAAAAATTTAATACATGCAACTTCAACTTGAAACCTAAATTTATAAACTAATAACATTAGTGATGAAATCATATTTTTAGTTTTAAATGAGGTCTGGAAATCATAAATTTTACACATTTTAGTGGCACACAGTTCCTGACATTCCTTTAATAAAGAACAAGTGTACAGGCTTTTTTGTTTTGTTTTGTTTTGTTTTTTGGGCCACACCCAGGGACGCTCAGGCTAGTGCGGTAAGGCTGGCACCTTACCTCCAGCGCCACCACCCGGCCCTGGCCTTTTTGTTTTTTAAGGCTTTACACATACTTCAAAAATGTCTTTCTCTTTGGCTGAGGAAACAGTTCCCAGGGCTGAATGAAACATATGCAGGAGCCCAGGTTCAAGTCTAGGTATCTAGTGGGTCCCTAAGTACTTCTAAGTATGACTCAAAAGTTTGTTTGCGGGGCCCGGGAGATAGCATGGAGGTAAGGAGTAACCCCTGAGCACTGCCGGGTGTGACCCAAAAACCAAAAAAAAAAAAAGCTTGTTTGCATTTTTTAAATTGTTTAATTATGTTTTGGTTTTTGTACCACACACGGTGGTGCTCAGGGGTTACTCTTTGTTCTGTGTTAGAAATCGCTCCTGGCAGGTTCCTGGGATCATACGGGATGCCGGGGATGGAACCTGGGTCCATCCATGGTCGGACGCATGTAAGGCAAACGCCCTATCGCGGTGCTAACGCTACAGCCCCAGTTTTTTTTTTTTTTTTAATTACCTTACAACACTACCTCCATGCTATCTCCTCTGTCCGTGTGCTCAGAAATAGCTCCTGGAGAACACAGTGGGGAATATGGGACAGCGGGGTTGGAACCAACTACCTTACATCCTGGATAGTCTGCTTGCAAGGCAAACGCTGTTGTGCTATCTCTCCAGGTCCTATTTATGGCTTTTAGAGTTTCCTTTTTTTTTTTTTTTTTTTGGTTTTTGGGTCACACCCAGCAGTGCTCAGGGGTTACTCCTGGCTCCATGCTCAGAAATTGCTCCTGGCAGGCACGGGGGACCATATGGGGCACCGGGATTCGAACCAATGACCTTTTGCATGAAAGGCAAACGCCTTACCTCCATGCTATCTCCTGGGCCCCTTACAACACTATTTTATAAGCCCTCGTGTTGTCCACTTGTTGTCTATTCTAATCCCCAAGCATCCAAAGTCCTGAACATCTCTATCGAGATTTGCTGTCAGTTTCGCACAGGGTAGGAAAATCAGCTCTTCCCTTTCAGAGGCCCTCCAGAGGAGGCCAGGCAGAGAAAAAGCCCAAGGCACAGGTCCAAACCAACCAACCAGGTTCGACTCCTCACTGTAAGCCACTAGACCGGTAACCTCAGGAACAACTTGGGCACCACTTGGGGGCCCCCCAAAACAGGTAAAATAAAAGCCTTTCTATTTCCTTATGGATGTGCACAGGAGACTGAGAACGAGGACAGAGGATCTCCGATGATCTTCGCAGGCGACATCTCTGCAGAAAGCTCCCGCAGTCTCTGACGGTCACAGAGGCAAGTGGGGTCCCGTCCATCATCCATCCATCCATCCATCCATCCATCCATCCATCCATCCACCGGGCACCAGAACCTCCTGCGTGAGGGTATCCCCGAGAGGGTTTCCTGGGGATAGGAGATGGAGCTTTACTTACAGAGATTCTGGGGGGCTCATGCTTCGGCGAAGCAGCTGCTCGACCTTCGAGCTCTTTCCAGGAGGCAGAATCTCTAGGATCTCTGGGATCTCTGGGGTCTCTGGGGTCACTCTGCAAAGACAAGGGGGGCCCTCATTGAGCTCAGCACGTCCCGCCTGAACGGCCCCCGCCCTGGGCCCACTTCCCCCCAGCTACAGGGCCCGGATCCCCACACTGAGGCATCAAACCCGGCGCCAACACACGCAGCCTCGGGGACCCTCCAGGCCGGGGCCTGCACAGCCCAGAGGCCCGGCTCCCTCCTACCCCGGCTCTGCGCCCATCCAAGGCGGACACGAAGCCTTAAGCGCTGCCCCGACGTGAGGCCCGGCGCCCAGCATCCCGTCCCGGGTCGGGTTCGTACCAGGGACGCCAAAGTCAGCCCCGAGAAGTGAAAAAGCAGCAGCCGCGGCTTCTGGGCATCATTCAGGCGCCATGACAGATAAATTCCCGCCGCCCGTCGCGGTTTTCCCCTGACGTCATCAAGCAGCGACGCGGCGAGCTCACTTCGGGGCTCCTATTGGCTGATGAAGAGCGTGGCCCCGCCTCACCCACAGCAGGAGCCAATCAGAGGCACCGGCACCGGAAGTGCCCGCCCCCGGCTCCCGGAAGCGGAAGTTGATGGAGTGATGGGGCCCTGCTGCTTAGGGATACTAGGTAGGTAGGTACCTGGCATGGCCCGACTCGGCCCTTCTCCCTCCTCCCCGCCACGCATGGAACTGAGCTGAGCCCAGGACAAGGGAGAATCATCGAAACCATTTATTGTGGCCCTGTGTCCCAGAAGAGTCCCAGGCCACGGATGCTGCTAGGAGTGGTCGTTTGGGGTGAAGTTTTGTGTGAGTTATTGGCACCAATAATGGTGCAATCGTTCAACTTGGGAGTGTCAGTGGAAATCGGGCTCAGTGGGTGTGGACTAGCCTTGGGGTCGATCAGATTTTATTCCATTCGGGAGGTGGGTACTCCTGGGAAGGTTCAGATGACCCTGTTGGGTGCCAGGGTCCAACCAGGTTGACTATGCAAGGCATATGCTTACCCCCAGGACTATGTCTCCCATTCAGCCTCTCTCATTTTCTTTAGTTAGGGTTTAACTACGCTGTCACCATTTTTTTTTTTTGGTCTTGCTTTGCTTTGTTGTTGTTTTGGGGGCCACACCTTGCAGTGCTCAAAGAGAGGAAGGAAGGAGGGAGGGAGGGAGAGAGCAAGGAAGGGAGGTAGGTTAGGAAGGAAGGAAGGAAGGAAGGAAGAAAACAGAAAGGGGGACTGAAGCAGTAGTATAATGGATAAGATGCCTGCTTTGTACACATTAAATCCATGGCATCCCATATGACCCTTCCAATTTCAGCTGAGCACAGAGCCAGGAGTAAAGCCCTGAGCAATACCAGGTGTGGCCCAAAAGCAAAACAAATAAAAAAAAAAACAGGTAATAAAACTCTCTTGGCTCTAGTATCAAAAGGACATTGACTGTAAAGGATACCAAGAATTCCCAAGAGTCTAGACTGGGTGTATCTACGTTTTCAAGATTTATATATGCTATTGATAACTCTTCCATTTGTTTTGCTATTTTTGTTTTTCTGCTTTCAGATCTCTATGAATAAATTGTACATAATTAAACTCTGGAAAGATTGTTTACATGGTATCATTTGAAATGTTTTGCACTTAGAATAGTGTTACAAAATGGAAAAAGAGAGAATAAGTGAGGATGGAAGGCCAGACCAAAAGAATTCCTTAGATTTTTCTGAGAATTTTAACCAACTTGAGTTACTGGAAACACATGGACATCTTATTCCCACCGGCACCCAGAGTCTCTGGGCAGGGAGCTCCGATGAAGATGAGGAGCAAGAGGAAAAATCTGAGGAGTGGTACCAATTGCAGGAAAAAAAGATGGAAGGAAACCCAAGCCAGTTGCTTCTTTGGGCTGCTGGAAAAAATAGGGTAAGACAAAAATAAGAATTAAACCCTAATATAGATGGGGGACGTATTGGATTTACAGCCAGAAGACTGCCCCTGAACCTCTGTGAAATAGATATATATGGATCAGAGTGGTAGGAGAGAGATTCAGGCACTTAAGCTTGCACATGGGTTCAGTTCCCAAAGCATGTATGTTTCCCCCCAAGCATCACCAGGAGGCACACTGAGCACAGAGCACTGCTGGGTATGGCCACATTCTCCCCAAATTTTTTGAAACTATGAAGTGTCACTTATTTGGGTGGAGACTAATTACCTGTAATAATGTCACAGATAACATATAGGTCATAGGATCACAAATAAATAGTATGTAAGGGGATTGACTTTCACATCCTTTGAATTGCAGCTATCCTAGGTGCCTTCATGCATTGTTGTATCTTGTTCTCTTGCTTTCCAACATGCTAGGTAATAGTCTTCCCTTTTGCAGATTAATAAGTTGAGATTCCGAAATATTTGTTTAGTATCCAAGAACTAACATCAAAGGTTTATTCTGGGGGCCGGAGAGATAGCATGAAGGTAAGGCATTTGCCTTTCATACAGAAGGACAATGGTTCAAATCCCGGCATCCATATGGTCCTCTGTGCCTGCCAGGGGTGATTTCTGAGCATAGAGCCAGGAGTAACCCCTGAGCTCTGCCGGGTGTGACTGAAAAAAAAAAGTTTATTCTGGGGCTGGAGAGTTAGTACAGCAGGTAAGGCATTTGCCTTGCAGATGGCTGACCTGGACTCAATCCCCTGTACCATGTAGTGGTGATTCCTGAGTTCAGTGGCAGGAGTAAACCCTTAGCATCACTGGGTATGACCCCAAAATTACCAGAAGTTGATTATTGTCATTCAGGCACGTTTTCTTCATTTGACTCATGTTTAAGTCAGACAAAGAGCTATAAAGGTTTTCATCTGGGAGATAACTTCAACTTCAAATCACACACAGTTCATCAGGAACTCAGCAACTAAATAGAAAGTCATGCCTAATGTTCCATTTGAGCTATTTCTTCCCTAAAATTTCCTGTTGTATTGTCTCCTCTGGTAAAAGTTGGGGAAGGGGGAGACTGAAGACCTCGTTAAGTGATTGAGGTGGGGCCCGGAGAGATAGCACAGCGGTGTTTGCCTTGCAAGCAGCCGATCCAGGACCAAAGGTGGTTGGTTGGAATCCCGGTGTCCCTTATGGTCCCCTGTGCCTGCCAGGAGCTATTTCTGAGCAGACAGCCAGGAGTAACCCCTGAGCACTGCCGGTGTGGCCCAAAAAAACGAAACAAAAAAAAAAGTGCTTGAGGCGCTGGTGGTCTCCCAACCCTTGACCAAGTGTGTTCCTGAGCACCACCAGGTATGTCCCACCCCGACACAAACACATTTGATGGCTTAATTTTAACACACTGTGGTTCCTATGTGATAATCCTCCCCTAGAATCAATCCACTATTTCATTTTCCTCACAGATGAAATGTAGCATTAAACAACTAGTCATTTGGATGCATCTAAGACTAGAACTGAGTCTTTGTTGGTCCAGGAGTAAATGTTGGGTTTACTCTCCAGAGCTTCACTTGTAGGTGTGGCCACAATGTGGCCAATGCTAGTTTGATCATTCCTAAGTCTCTTGCCCTCTCCTGCCCTAACCAATCTATATGTACATCATCTGCTACCTAGCTTTCTGTCAATTGAATTAAGTTTCACTCTGCTAGAAAGTTCATGTTGTTGGCTGTTGACATTCAAAGTCACTCTCTTGTCAGCTGGACACAGTACGGAAGCTACTGTCAGCCAAGACTGCGGATGTGAACACAAGAGATGAGGATGAGTATACGCCCTTGCATCGAGCGGCCTACGGCGGCCACTTAGAGGTGGCCCGAGAGCTGATCGGCCACGGAGCCAGTGTTCATGCTGTGACCGTGGATGGCTGGACACCCCTGCATAGTGCCTGCAAGTGGAACAATGCCAAAGTGGCATCCTTCCTGCTTCAGCAGGGTGCCGATGTCAACGCCCAGACCAGAGGCCTCCTCACGCCCTTACACCTTGCTGCAGGGAACCGAGACAGCAGGGAAACCCTGGAGCTTCTCCTGATGAGCCGCTACATCAAACCTGATCTAAGGAACCAACTAGAAGAGACTGCTGCAGACATTGCTAGAAGGGCGAGCGTCTTTCACTATCTCTTTGAGATCACCGAGGGCTGCACAAACTCGTCGTCTCCCACCTAGTCATACTGCAGAATCCCGTGGTCCCCATACATTGTCCTTCCTAGTGAAGTGATGTCCAAATGTTTGTAAAGTTATTTGTGTATGTCTCTTTAATGCTCTCTCTGGGGGCTGAGAGTTGATTTTGGTCTTTTGGGCTATTCTCAGTTGGTGCTCAAGGCTTACACTCCTGGACACTCAGGGATCACTCCTGGTGTGCTCAAGAGACCATTTGGGGTGCTGAGGCTCAAGTCCAAGTCAGCTATGTAGAAGAAGGGTGTCTTATCCACAGTACCATCTCGGCCTGAGAGTTTGTGATTCTTATCAAAAATAATTTTGATTTACCTATATTTAAAACCTTATCACTGGCCAGTGAGCACAGTGGTAAGGCTTTTGACTTGAATGTGGCCAACCCAGAATGGACCTGAGTTCAATTTCTGGCATCCTGTATGGTCTCAAGCCTGCCAAGAGTAATTTCAGAGTGCAGAGCCAGGAGTAAGCCCTGAGTACTGGCAAAAAAAAAAAAAAAAATCATAAGCTGAACAGATACTATTGATATTTTTGCTGCTGAAGCAAGAGGAATGTGGGATTTTTGGGTGGTTTGGTTTGGTTTTAGGGATTATACCAATAGTGTTAAGAAGGCCTGTGCGGGGGCCGGGCGATGGCGCTGGAGGTAAGGTTCCTGCCTTGCCTGCGCTAACCTAGGATGGACCACAGTTCGATCCCCCGGTTCCCCATATGGTCCCCCGTGCCTGCCAGGAGCGACCCCTGAGCATCACTGGGTGTGGCCCAAAAACAAACAAACAAAAAAAAATGGCCTGTGCACTCTCTGTAGCCTAAGAAATGGTGTAGGGGGGCCCTAAGCCCCATTCAGGGAACTACCCATGCAGTAGTAAACAGCACCCACCTTGGCATAAGAAATACCATATTTTTCATACTAGAAGATGCACTTTTTCCCACCCAAAAGATGGTGGGGTGGGCTTGGTGCGGCGGTGCTAGTGGGAAGGTGTCTGCCTTGCAAGTGCTAACCTAGACGGACAACGGTTTGATCCCCTTTCGTCCCATCTGGTTCCCCAAGCCAGGAGTGATTTTTGAGCACAAAGTCAGGAGTAACCCCTGAATGTCACTGGTTATGGCCCAAAAACCAAAAAATATAAACTTTTTTTTTTTTTTCAAAAGATAGGGGGAAATGTCTGTGCATCTTATGGAGTGAATGCCTCCTAGAACTGAAGCCTAAGTGCAGGGGAGGAGAGCATCTACTGACCACTTGACATCTGCAGTCTGATGCCCCCTTTATTGCGCAGACAGATCACCTAGTACAAGGAATCAGGTTAAATGTACTTTCATGGGGCCCGGGAGATAGCATGGAGGTAAGGCGTTTGCCTTTCATGCAAAAGGTCATCGGTTCAAATCCCGGTGCCCCATATGGTCCCCCGTGCCTGGCAGGAACAATTTCTGAGCATGGAGCCAGGAGTGACCCCTGAGCACTGCCGGGTGTAACCCAAAAACCAAAAAAAAAAAAAGGTAATGTGTTTAACCAGCTGTGGATCTGTGTATTGTAAACAAACTTGGCCTCGAAGGCTGGTTGTCCCCAGCCACCATGTCCTGATGTCTGTTTTCCTTGTCTAAAAATTATGTGTATCTTATGGTCAGGTGCATCTTACAGAGCGAAAATTATGATACTTAAGTAAACACACTTTGGTCGTGAGTGCTCAGTCTTCATGCATTTTAATAAGTTATCTTAGCTAAGAACCGAATTGAAAAGTTCTTCAGAGTTGAGGAGGAGGTCTGGGACCTAGACTGCCCTAGTGTCCTGTCACTTAGGCCCCTCATCTGACGGTGACTCCGCTACTACTTCATTCAACACAGGCAGGCTTGCTCGCTGGCACCTGCTTGTGCCCCAGCACAAAACTGGACCAGAGTGCCTGGCAGGGTGCGGAGGAACGCAGACTGCCATGTGGGTGGCCTGCTCGACTCCAGCATCTCCCGTGGCCTGCTTAAGTGGATCCCTGCAGACAAGTGCTGGGCTAGGGCCCTGCACCCACCACCTACCTTCCCTGACTCGGTAGTGGCCCCTTGGGATCCACCTCCCAGCCCCAGGGAGACCCGAGAGCGGCCCTGCCCTGCCTGTAGGTAAGCGCCCCAAGGGGCCACCCCTTCGTCCTTGTCCCTGGACTCAGCCGTGGAGGCGGAGACTCGGTCGCCCCGGCAACGGGATGCAGAGCAACGTGGGATGCTGAGCCTGGCATGAGGTGCGCGGAGGTGATGGGCGCTCCGGACTCAGGCTGCGACTCAGAGCAGCCCCGACAACCGGGACCCGGGATTGGCCAACGAGGGGAGCAGGGCAGCGGCGGCCCGCAGGAGTCCCGCAAACAGTGTGAGTCTGGCCACAGGATGGGTTGGGCACGGGCCAGGAAGGCAGAGACTGGCCAGGGCAGCAGGGGCACAGGTCTCCGGGCTTAAGTTTGGAAACATGCTGGCCTGACATGTCCTTGGCATGTTGCCCCACGACCCTGCACGCCGCTGTGGGTGCTGGACCCTTCCTCCGGAGCTGGGGCCTGGCAGCACCCGCAATGGGCTCTGGAAAAGAACTCCCAGGAGGACTCTCCCTGGGCTCTCGCTCTTGAGAAGACTCACTCCTGCGCTGCCTCTTTTCAGCTGCCCTCCAACCCACGGAGTTACTTTTGGCTCTGCACTTCGGGATCATGTGGGAAACTGGGGATTGAGTCACTTGCAAAGCAAGCAAACCCATTCTGTACTCTCTGACCCCCTGGATTATATCTTACAAGTAGAGTATTGAGGTAGAGGATATGGGAAATATAATCAGCAAAAATCTAAGAGGTGAGAAATACTAGGAAATTCAAGAAACAAATTGTTCAGCAAATAGAAGGGTGGAAAAATAAACTTCAGAACTTGCAGGTAGCAGACCCCTTCCCCAGTCTCCCAGAGGACAGCCTGGTGCCAAGGAGCGTCTCCCAGGAGCGTCAGTCCCCAGTCTCCTCCCCAGGGGTCTCAGTATCAGGCCACCCCAGGGACCAGGTCGACCACAGACGTTCTCACTGCTCACGCCTGTTGCTGCCCCTGGGGGTCCGAGGAACCCCTGGGAGGTGGCACGAGTGCAAGACAGATGCCAGGCCTTGAGTGGGCTCCCCGATGCTGCAAGATGTAGCCTGGTGGCCCCAGCATTCTGGGGTGGCGCCATGATCCTTACATGCACTGAATCAGCTATAGTCTGTGTTAGTCTCACCCAGGCGCCACAAGTCTGGCTCATTCCGGACTGCAGTCTTAAGAGGTTGGGCGTTTCCAGCACCTCCATCAGATCCCAAAGGTTGACCCAGCCCGGGGTGGGGGTCAGGGTTAGAGGAGGCCACAGCAAAGCAGATGGGCTGTTCATACCCAGGCAGGGGCGTTGGGGTAGAGGCAGGAGAAGCATCCTGTGTCCAGGACAGCAGGGGACAGTAGGTATCTCTGACCTCTGATGGGAAGGTGGGAGTTGGCTGCCTTTCTGCTGAGGTGTGAGGCGTCATGTTCTCCCCAGTCCAGAAATCAAGCACAGAGTTGGTTTATCGAAGAAATGAAAGTTTTCTTGAAGCCAATGTAAAAAATAAAACAAAACCACAAACTCTTATGTATTTTTTCATACCTGAAAACGTCTGAAACTTAGCCCTAAATGTTCAAGAATTACATGAAAAGACACGTATTTGGGGGGGGGGGAGGTCACACCCAGCAGCACTCGGTTACTTTTGGCTCTGTGCTCAGAAATTGCTCCTCACAGGCACAGGGGACTATATGGGATGCCAGGATTCAAACCATTCTCCGTCCTGGATCAGCTGTTTTCAAGGCAAGCACCCTACCACTGTGCTGTCTCACTGGTCCCAAGCTATTGTTTTATTTTTTCCTAGTTCTTAATAAAAGTTACAATGGAGGAGATGCTTGTGATGGAGTGGGCTAAATGAATTATCTGCTATTTGGATGGAAACATCGTTTATTCATTTAAATTTTGTTGTCTTTCTTTTTGGTTTTTGGGCCACACCCGGTGAACCTCAGGGGTTACTCCTGGCTATTCGCTCAGAAGTCGCTCCTGGCAGGCACGGGGGACCATATGGGGAACTGGGGGATCGAACCGTGGTCCATCCTAGGTTAGCGCAGGCAAGGCAGGCACGTTACCTCCAGCGCCACCGCCCGGCCCCCTGTTGTCTTTCTTGTTTTTAAATTTTGTGCCTACACCTGGCAATTCTGGGGGGAAGGAAGCTCTGATGCTTGGAGGATTGGGAGGTAAATAAACTTGGGTCAGTGGCAAGGCATGTACTTTTTCACCCCAGTGTGGCTGGCCCCAGTATGTGTTTTCCAAAAAAATTCAAGCTAGGGGTACAGCTCAGAAATAAGTCAGTTTCTTTTCCTCCTCTCCCACCCCCATGCAGATCTGAGGGTGAAATGCTGGGGTAGTATTGATGGCAAGTGAACAATATTGCTGGTACCTTTCTAGGGAAGAAATTCCTGTACTGTGAGCCACATAAGAGAATTAAAGAAGTGCTGGAAGAGGAACTGTACATCAAGAGAGACGAATGCCGCATTCAGAGCCCACCTGCAGGTAATGTCAGTGGCTAATGACGTATGTGTGAAATGAGTATGCAGTTGCCTGATTGATAGTCAAATGATTATCATGACTATCCAAAGGAAAAAGGGGCTCTTGGGAATTCTTGGGCCAGCTTTATATTTCCTTTTCCCATATCCAAATAGCCAGTTTTTGTTTTTGTTTTGTTTTGTTTTGTTTTGGTTTGGTTTTTGGGTCACACCCGGCAGTGCTCAGGGGTTACTCCTGGCTCCATGCTCAGAAATTGCTCCTGGCAGGCACGGGGGACCATATGGGGCACCGGGATTCGAACCGATGACCTTTTGCATGAAAGGTAAACGCCTTACCTCCATGCTATCTCCGGGGCCAAATAACCAGTTTTATTTATTTACTTGGGATTTGGGGGTTATTCCTGGTCCTTTGCTCAGAGGTCACTCCTGAAGGTCATATGCCATGTTGGGGATCAGTCACATACAAGCAAGTGTTTTATCCCCAGTACTATTGCTCTTGACAAACCAATCGTTTTGTACCATAAGACACACTTCCCCCCCCCCAAAAAAAAAGATGGGGGCCCGGGAGATAGCATGGAGGTAAGGCGTTTGCCTTTCATGCAAAAGGTCATCGGTTCGAATCCCGGTGCCCCATATGGTCCCCCGTGCCTGCCAGGAGCAATTTCTGAGCATGGAGCCAGGAGTAACCCCTGAGCACTGCCGGGTGTTACCCAAAAAAGCAAACAAACAAACAAACAAAAAACAAAAAAGATGGGGAAAAATGTCTTGTGTCTGATAGAGCAAATGCCACCTGGAGTTGAAACCTAGGTATTTAAA
>PVKC010025313.1:0-16532 GCA_004027635.1 Crocidura indochinensis
AGAGCACGCTTTGCTGAAGAACTCAGCTGCCTCCAGCGCTGACTGCTGCTGAGGAATGCAGCATCCTTGAAGGGATCACAGCTCCTCCAGCCATGGTCCAAGGGGGCTTCCCAGGTAAGCTCCGTGGGCTTCCATCATTTGGGGGCCCTCTGCCAAAGGCAATTTTCCTCGGTTTTAGGCTGGGTGCCAAATGTCATTTTGCAAGATGCGAAGAGTGAGCTCAGGCATTGCTCCGAAGTGGCAGAGTGAGGGTTCAGACGCCTATGCGAGGCAACTGCATGTTAACAACAGACCTCAGAAATGCCCTTCCTTGTCCGAGGATGGCAGCTGGCCTTCATCCCTGGGAAGTCTCCGAAAGTGAAGCAGTTTCTCAGCCTGTCAAGGGATCTCCCGCTAGTTTCCGTGCCAACCTTTTGAGCACCGGATACTTGCACCTACCTTGGGCTTCCTGCATTGCGAGTGGGAAGGGATCAGTCCGGGGGTGTTCATTATCTTTGTTGGTATTTGTGACTTTCCCCTTTTAATCAGATGGGGAGGTGATTTGCATTGGAACAGGTCTTCCTGCTTAATTTCTAGGAAGCATGAAGCAGTCAGCAGTAGAGGAAAGAATAGGACGGAGTCCTAGCAGTATTGAACAAAAGGCTGCTTTTCTATGTGGTACAAAAGCACCTGAAATAGCCCATTGTGACTGAGTTGCCCCCTCCCCATCTTAACTTGTAAATTCAAATTCACCAGCTGTGAGTAGATTTGAGCTGGATCTATTCTCCGGGACTTCCTTGAACTCATGACTAGAGAGAGGTGATAGCATTTCCTTTGGGACACGTAGCTGCCTTTCCATACTATGCTTTCTGTTTAATTCATTTTTTGTTTCGTTCTGTTTTATTTGTTTGTTTGTTTTTGGGTCACACCTGACAGTGCTTGGGTTACTCCTGACTCTGAGCTAAGAAATCGTTCCTGGCAGACTGTGCGGATCACATGGGATGCCAGGAATCGAACCCTGGTCTGTCCTGGGTCAGCTATGTGCAAGGCAAACACCCTATCACCATGCTATCTATTGCTCCAGTCCTCTGCCTAACTCATAATGAAGTAACTGGATTAACATCAGAGATTCCTTTTGTCCAAGTTTGATCTGGGGTATTTAGATGCAAGATACAGCATGTTTAGATGTAACGGAGATCCCCTTGCCTATGCATGATTGCCTCCAGGAGGAGTGAGAGAGTGCCTTCAAACCATTGCCTTTTTAGGGGTGCCTGAGCAAACTGACTTCCTGCTGCAGCAGCTGTAGGAAATATATGCTGCCTCCCTGGTTGAAGTTGACAAGCTCCTTCCTGGACCAAAATAACCCAACTGGAACTTTTCTTTCACCTAAGACAGAACCTCTGAAGACCTAGTATCAGAGTCCTGAGCTGTAGTTTTGTCTGCAGTTTTGTGGTTTGCATTCAGAAGAAGGGGTGCAGTTCTGTTCTGCCTGCGTCACAGGTTTGCTTGACAACTGTCCCTCCCTGCCTGTTTCTCATATGGTGCTGGCATTCTCTGCAGCATCTTTTCGATCCTGTTTCTCAGACTTGCACTGGCAGCTACAGGAATTTTTCTGAGTTCCTGGATGTGAGGACAGCTAGCCCACTTCCCTGCAGACTTTTAGGAACCTCTGTCCATTTTTTTCCTTTTGCTTTAGGAAGCTTCTGGATGTTCAAAGTCTGTTTCTCCAGCTGAAAAAATATCTATGTATGCTTTAGTGTCCTCCCCCACCCACCCACACACCCACACCACCACCACCACCCCCCACACACATAACTTGCCATTCCCCCATGATTCCCTTAATCTCTGACTTATCGATGTAAAGTGGCTTTTCAAACACAGTTAAAAGGCTCCTGTATCCCAGCACGGGCTTTCCAGAAATTGAATAAATATCTCTAGGCAGAAGGAAGGTTTGTATGTTACTCAAATGATAGATGAAGTCAGTTGTTTAACTGTTGCTAGCTATAAAAGTGTCCCGGGAGTAAACATGTATTTCTGTATTGTCTTGAAGTCACTTTTCCAGTGCACTTGCTGAGAATTAAGTTCATGGTGCTCATAATAAACAGAGTCTGCCTGTATTTAAGATTTTTTATTTTCTGCACAACTCATTTGAAGCATTTTAAGTGCCTTGCAATATGTTATGTTCACTTCTCTGTTCTTAGTTCATTTTAAGACCTCTTTCCAGGAACCAGAGAAATAGCACAGGGTAAGGCATGCATCTGCCGAACCCAGTTCAATCCCCACTGCCACTAATGGTTTCGCCCACAACCCTTCCAGGAGTGTTTCTGAGCAGAATCTTGTGTGGTCCCAGAATAAAATAAAACAACTTTTCATTTCATGTCTCCTGGGATATTTCACAATTAGTTAGATGTTTAATGATAAAGGCTGAGTCTTCAGTCTCTAGAAAAAAATTTTTTTTCTTTTGTATTTGCCTGGCAACATGTTCTTTGAAAGAGATGTGTGTTGTCTTGATTTAGTGTTTATGACTGCATAATACTTCAAGTAAGCATAAGCAGGTACCAATTAACCATCACTTTAATTGACCCAGCATTGCATAAAGAGAGTATTGTTGGGGCCAGAGAGATAGCATGGAGGTAAGGCATTTGCCTTGCATGCAGAAGGACAGTGGTTCAAATCCAGGCATCCCTTCCTCTGAGCCTGCCAGGAGCAATTTCTGAGTATAGAGCTAGGAGTAACTCCTGAGCGCTGCCGGGTGTGACCCAAAAACCCAAACCTCCCCCCCCCCAAAAAAAAGAGTATTGTCATTTGAACTAGGAGAAAATGGGCCAAAAATAAAGGGGGCATTTAGTTATTTTCTGGTACCTTTAGGCATCTTTTAGATGAAGACAATAGGGAGGGAAAATAACAAACATCCCTCCTGAAGCTCTTTTACATTTTCTAAGAAATTGTGTATTTTTTAACCATTCACATTAATATATCTCTTTATATTTTCTTTATGATATATCAGGTTTGCCCCAAGAATACATTGTTGTACATTGTGAATATATCTCTCAGGTCAGTTGATCTCTTTAGTTTTCATTTTATCCATACATAGTAAAAATGCTTCTCAACAATTTGGAGTGACCTATCCTCATTTGGTGAAAGTCTGGAATATCCTTAGTTACTAGGATGACATATCATCAAAAGTTTTGGAGCCTGATAGGCTGGGAATGTGATCTTTGCAAACCTCTAGATGTCTCTAATCTTTCTAATGAGGACAGGTAGAGATGAAAGTTGGAAGACGTGCCCACTGCCTGTAACTGAGCTTGTGAAACCATTGATGGGCATTGGGCTGGCAGCTCCAGAACTGCCAGTGAAAGGCCTGTTCTGAACAGGAAGGAAAGGACAGAACCCACTGTCATCTCTTTGGCAAATGTAAAATGTAAAAATGTAAGATCAGATTTGAAAGGAGCAGAATTCTAAAAGCCAAGCCTCAAGAATCAGTTGCTTTCTACAGTGAAAATGATAATGGTATCTAAACCCTTGGAGAAGAGATTTCAGACATTGTCATAAACTATATCATTTCATGTCCTGATTTTTGTTTTAAGAACTTATGTTCAGGCACAGTGCTATGGTATTTTCTCGAGTTTTTATAATTTTGCAGGGATCGTTTTGTTTTGTTTTGGTGTCACACCCGGCAGCACTCAGGGGTTACTCATGGCTCTACACTCAGAAATCGCTCCTGGCAGGCTCGGGAGACCATATGGGATGCCAGAATTAGAACCACCATCTTTCTGCATGCAAGGCAAACACCCTGCCTCCATACTATCTCTCCGGACCCTGTTTTTTAAGGGATCTTACAGAGGAAGTCTAGGTGATTCCAAAACCAGTCCTTGTAACAAGTTGAAACTTGGTATTTATCAAGCATCTTCTTCTTAAGCCACCCTCCCATTTATAAAGCAAATTATACGTGCTCCTCTTTTTCAATCATTGGGCAAATGGGCATGAAATGGAATTCAAAGGGGGAAAATTAGCTAAGGCTGAAGTTAGGAATTCCAGAAAGGGCTCCCTCTATTCTTCAGCAAGCCACGGCATAATATTGAAAGTTCCAATTTAAAAAAGAAAAGTCAGAAAACCAAATGATGCCCATTTGGCCAAAAAAAAATAAATTTAAAAAAAAATCAAGCAATGGAGATGTGCCATTGGGCTTCAGGGGACACCGCCCCGTGGCATCACACACAGCACAGCATGAAGCCGGCTGCTCGGCATAAACACGGCTCACTTCCATTGCTGAGCAATTTCTCCATTTGGAGAACAAGTAGCAAGTCTCCTGATGCTAACAAGAAGGGCATGGGTAAGTCTCTGCAAGGTTAGTCAGCTATTTAGATGGAATTTGTAGTCATTGTATTTTAAGATTGTATTTCCATGCTCAGCCTAGGCCAGGTGAAAATGTGTGAGCAGATTGATCAATGTTTTGCAGTTTTGCATTGAATTGGGGCTTTGGCTCAATCTTACCTGTACTTGCATCAGGCTTTTAATGTCTGCTCTAGCAAGTGTTTCTGAAGCCAGTACAGCTGTAAAAACAAGCAGAAATGGGAAAGGAACACTTCTATCCAAAAAACAAAAGATACTAAAGCATGAAAAGCTAAGAGAAAAAAAAAAAAGAAAAAATTAAATCTCATAGACAGCTTATTAGTTTCCCATCTTAGGCGTTTGCTGGGATACATCTGATATTTCTTCAGACTGTTTTGTTTATACCTGCAAAGATGATGCATATGGTAATAGTCTAATGACAAACAAAATTATATTGCTTATGCCTGTTCCTCTGTGCCTTATGAAATCCCTAAAAAAAAAATAGCTCTATGCTCTGGTACAAAATTAAGCTAAATGCCTTGATTTCTCCTATGACAGGCATTGGATTTGAGTGATGCCAAAGCATATTTATATAATAGACAAATTGTTTACTTTCCAGCTTTACTTGTTCTTCAAGAAGCATCATTCTAATAGATAAGCCATCTGTATTTTCTCAGATCACAGAACCTAAAAAAGCCCTAGTTCCTTATAATCTTTAGTTCCTGTGGATTCTGACATGTAGCCCATGTCTGTACTCTTATTTCTTTTGGCACGCTCGCTCCCCTACTGGGAACATGACTGAGAATAGCTCTTCTGGGGCTGCATGAAGGTTTACAAGTTGCATGTTATGTTGATCTCCTTTACTGCCAAAGTTAGGTCACTAGAGATGTTGAATAAATATCCTGTTAACTGATGTGGAAAAAGCAATCTTTTGCACGTGACTCAATGAATACCCATAAGCGAAGGGCCAATTCTTTGCCCTTTCTAGAGTGGGCACCTTCTCGGATCAGTGTCTCCCTAAGGAAGATATCAGTCATTCTACCACCAGCCTGGAGAATGTTCCTTTTAATGGGTGGCATCATGTCCAATGATAGTATGTTAAGGAAGGCATGTCTTTTCCTAGTGGAACAGTGGTTTTTCTTAGGGGAAAAAATAAAAAACCTCCCAATATTCCTAAAGAAGTTCATTGTTGGGGCCTGGCGGTGGCCCTGGAGGTAAGGTGCCTGCCTTGCCTGCCCTAACCTAGGACGGACTGTGGTTCGATCCCCCGGTACCCCATATGGTCCCCTGTGCCTGCCAGGAGTGACTTCTGAGTGAATAGCCAGTAGTAACCCCTGAGCGTCACCGGGTGTGGCCCAAAAACCAAAAAAAAAAAAAAAGAAGTTCATTGTTTATTTATTTTTTTGGTTTTATTTTTTTAAACTTGATTGATTGGTTTGGGGGTCACACCCGGTGGTGGCAGTCAGGAGTTGCTCCTGGTTCTGCACTTAGAAATTGCCCCTGGCAGACTGGGAGACCATATTGGATGCAGGGAATTGAACCAAGTCCCTCCAGCATCGGTTGCATGCAAGGCGAATGCCCTACCTCTGTGCTATCTCGCTAGCCCCAGGAAGTTCATTGTTTTTGCTGCTGCCACTCCTTCAGACCAGGGGTCACACCTACATCCCCCCACACACACACCACCCAAAGAAATTGCTGAGATGATAGCCACATGGCAAAGAAGACCTTGAAATAAACTTAGAAACTTGAGGAAGGAGGGAAGTAGAATAAGAGGCAGATTTGTTTGTCTTCCTAATGTGTCAAAGACATTTTATTTTTACATTTATCAGTCCATCATGTTGGCTGGCCTGGTGGCTTTTGAACCCTGTTCCAACATTACGGCTGCTCTGTGGCCTTATGCTGGCCCCTTTCTACAGGTATAGATGTGGCAGTGTTGAAGTACGCTACTTTACTCCACTTGTTTTTCCCCAAGTGCTTGTTTGTGTTTAGAAATAACAGACCTACGGTTCTCACTGGTTAAAGCTCCCTATGATTTGAAATTCAAAAAGATTTACTTGGAAGCCATCCCCAGGATTTCAGCTGTGTTTGCTGGTTCGTTTGACAGATTACTCTGTCACTGTCTGAGACGCCCACTGTGAATCTGGCCTTACATGAGGGTGCTCTGAGGAGAAATTGGGGTCTGGAGGGCTTCCCTGGTTCCCTGGGCTGAGCAGAGAGAATTCCTGCACAGGGTCAGTCTGTGAGTCTCCAACAGAGATCTCATCTCTCTGTCAGTGAGTTTTGCATTCAGGTCCCTGTTGGTCCCATACTTTCCATGAGAGAAATATTCTGTTTTTCCAGTAAAACCTCGATGAGACTTATTTTCAGTGGGTGATTTGTTTGGTGTCTTTATTTGAGAACATCTTATTTCTCTAGATAAAGTTATTTTTGGGTTTTGTTTTATGGCTTTTGGTTTTTGGGTCACACCTGGTGATGCTCAGGTTTACTCCTGGTTCTAAGCTCAGAAACCACTCCTTGCAGGCACGGGGGACCATATGGGATGCTGGGATTTGAACCACCATTCGTCCTAAATTGGCTGTGTGCAAGGCAGATGCCCTACCATCTAGATCAGTATTAAGTGTTTTATTGGAGTCACGTTGGTTTTTTAACCAAAAACAAAACAAAACAAAACAAAACAAAATGTAAATGGGGGCCAGAGTAATAAAACAGTGAGTGGGTAAGGTACTTACTTGCCTTGCATATGGCCAACCTGGATACAATCCCTGGTACTACAGATGTCTGAGTTCAGACAGGAGTGATCTCTAGGACAGAATCAAGTATGGCCCAGAAACAAAAGAAAAATATAGAACCTAAATATGAGCATTTGAGCTATATGTTGATAACAAAACATAAAGATGACTACAGTTTATTAGATTTTTGGGGGGTAGACTTTGGGATCACACCTAGAAGTGCTTAGGACTTTACTCCTGGTTTTGCTCTCAGGAATCAATCCTAGCAGGGCTCAAGAGTGCCAGAGATCAAACCCAGGTCAGCTGCATGCAAGGCAAGCACCCTAGCCTCTCCAACCCTACCACTTGAATGTCATATGTAATTTTGGAGGTTTTTTTTTTTTTTTTGTCTTGGGAGGCAGAGGCAAGATTACATCATTATTTTGTTATCCATGAAACCACCCCTGAAACAAATAAAACCCCAGCATCCTAATTTTGTAAAATCATGAATGGACTGGAAAAGACAATACCAGATTTACTGTCTTTGCATTTGGCTGATTCAGATTTGATTCCCAGGAACCACATATGGTCCCCAGGGCACCGCCAAGAGTGACTTGAGCAAAGAACCTAGAATAAGTTCTGCATACCATTTTGGGTGTGACCAAATTTTTTTTTAAACTCATAAAAGGAAGGAATGAAGAGATTATAGTCTAAATGGGAACAGGCCAAGTAGAAATATATGGCACAGCCTGATTTTAGAAAGAAAGAACTGTGGCACCAGTGATTATCTAGCAGATAGTAATTTCATAGAACTATCTTCAGAAGTTAGTCAGAGCTACAATATGACAAGAAAATCAAAGAAGACTGGGAGTGAAGATGAGTAGTAGAGCACTTGCATTCCATTTGTGAGGCCCTGGGTTTGATAACCCAAACCAAAAGGGGAAAAAGGGAGGGAGGGAGGGAGGGAGGGAGGGAAGGAAGGAAGGAAGGAAGGAAGGAAGGAAGGAAGGGAGAAGGAAGGTAGGAGGGAGGGAAGGTGGGAGGGTGGGAAGGAAGAAAGGAAGGAAGGGAGAAAAGGAGGGAAGAAGGAAGGAAGGGAAAGAAGAGAGGGAGGGAAGAAAAAGTTAAATAAATTTCTAAAGTTTAGACAGGACAGCTTGCATTTCTATAAAGAAATGCTGCCACTTTTAGAATAGTTCTGTCACATTCATCTTCTTTACTTCTTGGTACATAGTTGTTGTATGTAGAAAAGACTCATTTTAAAGTGGTTTATTCACTACCAACATGAGTTATATGTGCGCTGGTGAAAGACCAATAATCTTTGAGCACACGTAAACTTCAGGGGTTGCAGTCAAGCTACAGCCCCACCGAATGGCCTTTATGGCCCTCAGTGCTACTGGATGGAGCAATGCCAGGTCAAGTAGCACTGGAAGTGGCCTCTAAAACCAGTGCTCCCCCACTCTCCACCAAAACAACCTCAGATTCATCAGTTAGAAGATTAGGATTTACCTCAGAATTTCATAGTGGTGTCAACCTCGTAGGATCACAGCAATTCTGATGGGAAAATTGCTTTGAAAACCACCAAGCTTAGAGGTAGGAGTGATAGATAGCACAGCAGGTAGGATATTTCCCTTGTATATGGCTGACCCAGATTCGATCCCCAACATCCCATAAGGTCCCCTGAGCCTGCCTAAGAGAAGAACCACGAGTAACACCTGAACTGTTGGGTGTGGTCAAATCAAACTAGAATAACAGAAAATCAGCAAGGTCAATGTAAACTAACACAGAAGGCTTCACCCGCACCAATAGTGGCTTTAGTATTACCTTGGGAGATAGAACAGTTATTACAAATTGATCCTTGTTGATCTAAGTTTGATTCCACTTGCCTTTGTGTTCTAACAATTAATATGACGTAAATGTGTTTGTACCTGCAAGGGGGCAGGCTAGAACAATGGGTGGGAAAGAGGTAGGTGGATGGAGGATGCTGATGGAGGGATGGATGGTCACACTGATAGAGGGATGGATGTTCACACTGATGGCAGAATTGGTATTGGAACATTTAAAGCTCGAAAAAACTGTATTAAAACAACTTGATAAATCACAATGTTAATAATAAAAATAATTGGGGTGGGGTTATCACATCCACTGGCTTTCAGGGAATACTTGTAGCTCTGTACTCAAAAATCACTCCTGGCAGGCTCGGGGTACCATATGGGATGCTAGGGATTAAACCTGCATCTTTTTATTCCCTATCTGCTGTGCTATCACTCTGGTCCCTAAAAAAACATTTTTTAATTAGGATTTAGAGTCCATTCTACATCATCTTCATCTAGCATCATCTCTATTAGCCTTTCCAAAATGATTTCGTAATGAGAAAATGGAGATGCACGACACCCTTCCTCCCCAATTGCATTATCTAGAACTGCCAGAAAGCAGAGCCACAGCGCTAGAAGAGTTGAAACTCTGCTCTGGGCAGCAGACAAGTGCTGGGACCATCCTTGCTCTGGCACCTTCATATCAGGCAAATGGAAGTACATCAAAGCATTTGCTACCTTGGAGTGAAATATAGCTTTTAAAGAGAACATTTAAAATCCCTCTATATTTCTTGGAAATGTCCCCATCTCTTGCTGCCAATTCGAATATTTTTTGCAGTGCTTTTGCTTTCATTCAATTCCAGAAATTAGAAAACACTAATTTCTGATGCTTTTGATTCAGCAAGACTCATCTTCACTGGAGAGAAAAGAGTTCAGATAGTATCATAATAGATAGCAGCAGTCTCATAATGTGGCCTAGACCTTCAGATTGGGGGGTGGGCGTGAGAGAGTTGCCTGTTTTAAAGATGGAAAAATAGGGGCCAGAGCAATAGTATAGAGGGTAGGTCACTTGCCTTGCATGAGGATGACCTGGATGGATTTGAACTCAAGCACCACCAAATCAGAGCAGAGTCAGGAGTTGAATACCACTGGATATGGCTAAAAAAAAGTAAATAAAGTAAAAATGATGGATGGATGGGTGGATGGATGGATGGATGGATGGATGGATGGATGGATGGATGGGTGGATGGATGGATGGGTGGGTAGGTGGATGGATGAATGAATGAAGAGAGAGCATGGATGGATGGATTAATGAATGGAAGGATGGATGGGTGGATGGATGGATGGGTGGGTGGATGGGTGGGTGGTTGGGTGGGTGGATGGATGGATGGATGAATGAAGCGAGAGCATGATGGATGGATAAAGAGAGAGAGCTCCCCATGGTCATGGTTAAACTCTCCAAATAAACTGGAGCCAGCTAAGATGCTTTACTTTTATTTTCATCAGTGTTGAAGAATGGCTAGATCGAAGCTACTGTGTGAAGTCCAAGTAGTCTTCTTATTTTTGGAAGAATGTTGTCTGAGAAGCACACAGATGAATTATCAAGAGACAGGCCATGAGGAAAGAGAAGAGAAGCCCCTTAATCCTCTGGACACGGTCTCTTGATGCAAGGATCTCATCAGCCCTTGTTTGCCTTCCCTGCTAGGTGCTCTGGCACAGTTTACATTCTCCACAACCAGATCTGACTGGCTGGTCTACTTGATTTTCTGATTTTTAGTTTTCTGAATTCTAACCTTTCCTAGTTACCTCAAGGACCAAGACATGAGGGAAATGTCACAGAGGTTTTCAAGAGCCCCAAATGTTTATTTGTACTTGGAGCTCATTTATTCTGCTCAGAAATAAATTTCACCCAGCTCTTGTTAGTTACCAAATTTGCAATTAAAATATTCACTTACAATTGATCAGATTTTGCACTCAGAAAAGACCAGGGAAACAATTTGGCAAAGCAAGAGAGATGTTAGTCAGGGTTTGGTATTTTTGCAGGAATGGGAGATTAGGGGAGAGCTTGGAGCCACATCCAGAAGTACTCAGAGCAGCAGAGCAATAGTACATTGAATAAGACATTTGCCTTGCACATGACTGACTGGGTTCAGTCTCTGGTATCCTAAGCCTGCCAGGAGTGATCCCTGAGTAGAATCAAGAGTAAGCCCTAAGAACCACCAGGTGTGGCTCCAAAACAATAAAAACAAATAAATAAACAAAAAGTAGAAGTGCTCAAGGACTACTCTGGTTTTGGGGTGTGTGTGTGTGTGTGTGTGTGTGTGTGTGTGTGTGTGTGTGTGTGTTACTCCTAGTAGTGCTAGAGGGATTATACGTGGTGCCAGGAATTGTACCAGGGTAGATTGTAGGCAAGTCAAGCACCTTATCCACTGTACTGTCTCTCTGAGAGATTTTATTTATTTATTTATTTATTTATTTATTTATTTTGGTTTTTGGGCCACACCCAGTGACACTCAGGGGTTACTCCTGGCTATGCGCTCAGAAGTCACTCCTGGCTTGGGGGACCATATGGGAAACTGGGGGATCGAACCACAGTCTGTCCTAGGCCAGCGCAGGCAAGGCAAGCACCCTACCTCCAGCGCCACCGCCCAGCCCCTCTCTTGAGAGATTTTAGTCAGAACTACAAGGTGCAGAATTATCAAATAAAAACTGTCTCTAGAGAAGAAATAGGGGTTCTGCCTGACATTTACTTTCCTCCTTATTCAAGCTGAAACCACCATCTTTTGTTCTGGAAACCCTTTTCCTGAGCTCTCTGCTAGGTCTCAGCTTCTGGTTTACCTTCACTGACTACACTCAACTCCATTCTCGTTATAGCATCATGAGGCTATTTTGCTTTGATTAATATTTCATGCAGCACATCTTGCTTTTACCTTGAGCAAAAGACCTCTCAATCGGTAGTAAATACAGAAGTAAATGGATGCTTTCAGAATATGTAGAATTAGGAGAAAGCAAGCAAATGAGAGAGGGTTGGGGCACTAAACTCTCTTCTTCCATTTCTCTTATTATCTGGGGGGTCGGAGGTGCACACCTGGAGTTCTTATGACTCTGAACTAAGGAATCATTACTGGTGTGCTCGTGGGACCATGCAGGATGCCAGAGATTGAACCTAGGTCAGCTGCATGCGAAGCAAATGTCCTACCCACTGTACTATCTCTCTGGTTCTTCCTCTTCTATTTTTTTTTAAATATTTTCTACTTTTGGTGAGGAGGTGTGGGCACTTTGCTCAGGTTTTACTCCTGGCTCTGTGCTCTGAGATCACTCCTGGTGGTGCTAAATAGAGGAAGGGATCAAACCAGAGTCTTCTGGGAAATAAGAACAATCCTGTAGTATCTCTCTGATTCCTTGTTTTCATCTTGAAACACTCATATTAAATACCCAGCCTGAGATACAGTTTGAGTTTGTACAAAGCAGGTTTGTGAATTGTTTTTGTTTTTTGGGGGGACACCCAGCAATCCTCAGGGGTTATTCCTGGCTTTACACTCATGAATTACTCCTGGCAGTGATCAGGAGACCATGAAATACCAGGGATTGCATGTAGTCAGCTGTGTACAAGGCAAGTGCTCTACCTGCTGTGCTGTCACTGTAGAACCCCTGTAAAAAGCAGTTTTATAATTGGCAATAGCAAATCTCAGGCAAACCACCCAAATACTGTAGAATAATTGGGTAATTGAGGGAGGTTTATCATGTAATTTTGGGGTTTTGTTAAGAGAACACATGTTCTTGGACTCTGTGCATCAGAAAAATTGCTGAGAATCTTCAGATCAAAATCCTATAGAAGAATGAATGAGTTGATGTCTTACAGGGGGAGGACCAAGAACTTTTTGGAGTATAAATCAGGTTAGCATGAGGCTACAGTTGTGAGTGAAGAAACCCCAAATGATAAAGAGCAAAAATTTATCTTACAGATCTGAGTCTGGACGTTGGCACTGGCCAGCAGTGAGCTAATTGCTGCCCCTCAATGCCTGACTTTAGGACTGACCTTTGGACTTCAGATACTCCTGAAGCTATGCTAGAAAAAAACATGGGAGGAAAGATGGTGCCCCTTTTCCTTTTAAGAATATTGCTGGAGGGGCCAGAGTGGTAGTACAGTAGGTAGGGTACTTGCCTTGTATGAGATCAACCTGGATTCTATCCATATGATACCCTGAACACAGAGCCAGGAGAAAAATTTGAGCATTTCTGGGTATAGCCCAAAATACAGCCAAAAAGCTCCCTTCAAAAAAAATTATTATTTCCAGAAAGTTGTCCATAGCTCTCCAATTTCTATTTTATTGGCCAGAGTCTAGTTATCTGATTGACGATAAAGGAGGCTGATATCCTTAGCTCCAGGTATTTTTTTTGTTTGCTTGTTTGTTTTTGGTTTTGGGCCACACCCGGTGATGCTCAGGGGTTACTCCTGGGCTATGTGCTCAGAAGTCGCTCCTGGCTTGGGGGACCATATGGGATGCCAAGGGATCGAACCGTGGTCCATCCTAGGCTAGCACAGGCAAGGCAGGCATCTTGCCTCTAGCACCACTATGCCGGCCTCAGCTCCAGGTATTTTTTTTCTCAAGAAAGCAGAGTGGGCACCAGAGAATAAGTCAACAGGGTTCCTGGTGGAGCTGGGGATTAATATTCTGGGTAGTAGGGAGAAAAGACCATGAGCCAAAAGAAGGAGGACAAAGAAGGTAGGTTGTGTATATTCAGTCAACAAGCATTTATTGGAGTTGTTTCAAGAGCGCAGTGTAATTCCGAGTCTGCAGAATGTCAGGGGTCTTAAATAAGTGAGGAAAGATGTATGAAACAGGTGATGGTCAGGAGGATTGAGAGATCCAAACTCTGAGAAACCTCATGTCCTGTGAGAGCAGAGTGAAGACAGGTATGGTGGGAAGCCAGGAGGTTTAATGCCTCAAATCTTAGATAGATGAGAAACCTCTTGGGTTGATGGGTACCAGGGGACTAATTAAGGACTAAATTAAGGACTAAATTCCTTGATTTCCTCACCCCTCACCTTATGAGTTTTGCTTTGCATTCATTTTATTTCAATCTGCTCTGGCCTTGGACTTTATTTTTATCCTTATGTCAGACATTGAAGAACCTAAAGCATAATGTTATGCTTCCCTCATCCTTAAAAAAAAAAGTTTTTATTTATATGTGTAATAAGACCAAATATACTTTCTCTATAAAGTTTCCAGCCCTTTGACTTAAGGATAGGATAAAAGGCAGCAATCACCTTTTTTTTTTTTTTTGTATTGGTCTATTTATACTTCTCTTCAAACCAGTGGAGGATGACTTCTAGTGTTTGGAGTTGTTTACAACCAATTTTAAAGACTTACAATGTTAGTAGAATGTATGTCACCCAATTATGACTCCTAGAGCATATTGTGTGTTTTGCTATGATTAAGGTATGTTAAAAAGAAATAACACTTCTTATATATTCTTGATGATCCTTCAGCTATCCAGTTAATAAAAATATGATAGATTTGCAAATTAAAGTTTCCAGAAGAGACTTTTTAACATATAGAAAATATTTAGAATCTGCCTCACTTGCAACTGGAAAAGTAAAGCAGGTACAATTTATTAGTTTCTTATTTTATTGGGGTAAAATTTGCATATAACATTATATTTTCACATATAAAGCACAATGGTTCTGTATTTATATATATGGCAAAGTCACCACAGTAAGTCTAGTTGATATCTATTCTTGTACAAAGCTCCAGAATATGTTTCTTTTCTTGTGATGAGAACTTTTTTCTGCTCTGAGCAGTTCAAATGTATAGTAAAAAAATTAACTAGGGCCAGGAAGATCATTCATAGTGCTGGAGTACTTGCTTGGTATGTGAGAGGATAGGCTGGGATCCTTGGCACAACCAAGAATAGCCCTAGTTGGCATCCAGTAGCCAGTCATCACTTCAATGGAGCCTTTCATTATTGTACCCACACAGCTAGACCAAGTGTTGCCACTAGTGATCCCCAGACTAGAATACTGTTGTGACTTCCTCCAACCAAAAAAAGAGAATTCAAAGACAAGTGGTTGGGTCATAACTGAACTATATCCTCAGAAGTTACTTTTGTTTTGGGGCCTATACCCAGTAGTTCTCAGATGTCATTCCCAGCTGTGCTCAAAGGACCATGAAGTATTAAGAATTGCTACACAGCCTGTGCTCAGTTATGGAGCTAGGAGTTACTTGGTTTTGTTTTATTTTTGTATGTTTGTTTTTTTAACTTTTGGTTTGGGGGCCAAACCCAACATGTCGAGGGTTCCTCCTGGATCTTCATTGAGGAATTACCCCTGGTGGCATTTTTAGGAACCATATGGGATGCCAGGAATCCAACGGGGGTAGGCTGCATGCAAAGCAAACACTCTTCCTGATGTACAGCCGATCTTCCAGTATAGAATTACTCAGTTTAAAGTTTGTGGAGCTGGGGTCGGAGAAATAGCATGGAGGTAAGGCATTTGCCTTTCATGCAGAAGGTCAGTGGTTCAAATCCTGGCATCCCATATGGTCCCCTGAGCCTGCCAGGGGCGATTTATGAGCATAGAGCCAGGAGCAACCCCTGAGCACCACTGAGTATGACCCAAAAAACAAAAAGAAAAAAAGTTTGTGGAGCTGAAGTAATAGTATATCGTGTAAGGCATTTGCCTTGCACACAGCAGACCCAGGTTCCCCGGCATCCCATATGGTTCCTGAGCCTTTCAGGAGAAATATCTGCAGAGCCAGGAGTAACCTCTGACTACTGCTGGTGTGTCCCAAAAACAAAAAAGAAAACAAACTAAGTTTGTACCTTTCACTCTTTTTTTTTTTTTTTTTTTTTTGGTTTTTGGGCCACACCCGGCAGTGCTCAGGGGTTACTCCTGGCTGTCTGCTCAGAAATAGCTCCAGGCAGGCACGGGGGACCATATGGGACATCGGGATTCGAACCAACCACCTTTGGTCCTGGATCGACTGCTTGCAAGGCAAATGCCGCTGTGCTATCTCTCCGGGCCCCCTTTCATTCATTTTTTTCAATTAAATAATTTTTTTTTCTGGGCTAGATGCCTTTTTAATGAATACTTTTATGTATGTTTACGGCACTTAGTAAAACTCATTTCTCCATAAATATTTTTTAAATATTAATCTTTATTTAAGCACCATGATTACTAGCATGTTCGTAGTTGGGTTTCAGTTATAAACAGAATACCCCCCTTCACCAGTGCAGCATTCCCACCATCAACCTTTCACTCATTTTATCCACTTCCCATCCTAACCTCTGACAACCACCCACCTGTTCTTTGTACCCAAGATTCTGCTTCTAGGAGGATAGTTGTTTTCTAGTTTATACATGAACTCATATAATATTAGTCATTTTCCTGGTTTATTTAATTTAATGTAATACCCTAGGAATCCATTAGTGTTGTTGCAAATGCTAAGAGTTCCTTTGTTGTTGTTCCAGATGTGTGCAAATCTTATTGCATTCATCAATGAACACTTCCATTGTGTCCAAATTTAGTTTCTTATAAGTGATGTTATTGGGACTAAAGGCTCAAGCTATAGTTTTAAATTTCTTCCTGTAAAAGCCTAGCTGGGGATTGCTTTTCAGATGATGGTTTGGGTTGGTTGTTGGTTTCCAGCCACACCTGCAATGGTTGAAGACTGTTTCTTGCTCTGTGTTGAGGTGT
>PVKC010025314.1:0-16467 GCA_004027635.1 Crocidura indochinensis
GCTAAAGCCAAGGACTCACTAGCTGAAGCAGAAATAGGGAACACACTCCTCTAGGTGCTCTGTGGGCTCTGAGCGATTTTGCAAATCCAGTGAGTCATTTTTCCCCCAAGGCCAAGCAGCTCTTAACCTTGTTTATACAATTACCTTCTTTTGTTCGGCTAGAAATTTCCTCACATCCACCAGGCTCGATGGCCCTCCTGTTAGAGGAAATTATTTTCCATTTGGACAGGTTGTGTTTAGCCTCTGAGGGGGCTGCTAGGCTACAGGAATAGTCGGAGAAGCAAAGAAGTCACCTGCGCGTGTGGAGGTGAGAAAGCTGGTGGGAGAGATGGGGAATGTCAGTGTGGGCTCCTTGTTCATGGTGGGAGAGGAGCGGGGTAGGGGAGCATGGAGAATGTGCCACCCCCCAAGAAAAATGTGGCCAAAGTTCCCTTCCTGCACCAGGCCGGACTGGGAAGTGACTGTTTGTATCCCAGAAACAGAAACACCGAGTCTGTCACCCCATGTCTGTGCATTCAGTTCTTCCAGATAAGACAGTAAGGGCAAAGTGGAGTGACTTAGAGGTCGAAACTGCACAGCTTTGGGGCTCAGGGTGAAACTGGGGGAATGAGCCGTGTGTGTGTGAGTCACTTCCCAGCCTGGACTGGATAGGGAGACTGACGTGGAGGTTGTGTGAGAAACACAGGGGGTGCTGACTTTGATCTGGGCCAGGACTCGGCTCTGCAAATCCTCTGCCCCATGGCTCGCTCAGGCCTTCTGTGATGCCCCTCGGACCCTCGCCGCTGCCATTGTCCTCAGTCTTCTGGCTCTTTCTTCTTCTCCCTGGTCCCTGCTCGTGTCCTCTCTACAACTGTGGGCTCAGACTGCCTGTTCTAGACTCTTGTTTCTTTAACTTCTCTGAAAACTGCACACAGGAGGGGCCAGAGCTTTGCTCCCCATCATAGACAGGGCCCCCATTCTGCTGGCCACATGTCCAATGCTTGGGGCCTCTGCTGACTTGGGGTCACTGTCTGAGCCACCAGCTGTTCTTCAGAAGTCACAAAGCCTCATCGGCATGCACGGAGACCAGCTTTATTGCAGGAGACAACGGGTCCACCACAGAACCCCCACATCCCTTTCTAGTGCCGTGACTCTTCTTGGTGGTGGTGAAGCTTCAGCCCAGAGGCCTTCTCAGATCTCCACGGGCCTGCCTGTCCTCACTGCCAGTCCTTTCAGAGGATGTGCGTGTAGTTTTCGGAGCAGAAGCGGCACCTTCCTCCAGGCACTGCTTCTGCTCAGGGCATGAGGTTGTGGGTGCCGGGCACAGTTAAGGAGAGAGAAGGTGGAAGGGAGCCAGAGCAGTGGCCTCTGTCAGGGGCTAAGGGGAAGGAACCACGCAGGAAGGTGGCTGCAGGGGGGCAGGTCTCCAAAAGGTCTTGTGAAATGCAGCTGCCTGCCCACCTGGCCCTGGGACATGGATTCTGTCAGAGTCCACAAAAGTGCTGGTGCCTGCCTTGTAGACTCCATAGAGTTGGGTCTGGCAGTCCTCTGGCTGGGCTGCAGGTGGGGCCAAGTGCGCCCCCTAGAGGTGTTCTTAAGTGCAGCAGAATGTGCTACAGAGTCAGGACCAGGTGATAGGAGCCTGGATGCAGCTAATAGAATAAGGTGTGTGTGTGTGTGTGTGTGTGTGTGTGTGTGTTTCCCCCTGTGTGTGTGTATGTGTGTGTGTGTGTTTTCCCCCTCATCTGTGCATAGCAGAGAAAACCAGCAGCAGCTCCAGTCTTATTCCAGGGAAGTAAGGTGTGGGAAGCTCAGGAGGCAGAGGAAGGACAGGAGGGGCAGGAACACAGTGGGCAGTGGGTATGTGGCGAGGTCAGCAAGTCGTTGGGACACTTTCTCATTGGGGTTGTCCATTCCCGGCTCGAACCACTTTTGGAGGCAGAGGCCACTGGCACGGGGCTCAGGACTGGCCCGAAAGGCACCATCCCACACCCTGGCACACAGGTGGGCAGGCGAGGGGAAGACTAGTGGGAAGGGCCTGCAGGGTGCCCCTTCAGGGCATCGGTTTGCACCTGTAGATAGAGGAGGGGACAGGGGGTGTGCTCAGTAAGGCCCGAAGTCCTACACCCCACACTCTGCACCTGGCCCGGCATTAAAGCCCCGCTCACCCTGCCTCCAGTGCCAGCCGCCGCTGTGCCAGTTGGTCTTGCAGGTGAAGGCCGAGCTGCAATCCAGCCACCACTGCTCGCAGTCCTCCGCACACAGTGGCACGGCCTGGACACGCTCCCTACCTCCCGCTATCTGTGGGACACACGGACAAAGGTGGGTTCTGCACGGTTGGCATCGCTTCCACACAGGCCCAGCCTGGACACCACTCCCTGCGGCACCTGTCACCCCAGCAGCGGCCCCTTCGCATGGCCCGACCCAGGCCTGCACCTGAGACCCACCACAGAGGGGACAGAGGCAGGTTCTCCTGTGAGCCAGGCCCTCTGCCCTCTGCCCTCTGCCCCCTGCCCCGTCCAACTCACCTTTTGGATCCAGGGCCCCAAGTTGGGTGAACACTCGTAGAAGCAGGCAGCCTGGCTGAAGTGCTGCTTGCAGGCAGGCTCTAGCACCCCGCAGTGGGAGAAGCTGAAGTTGTAGAGTGGGGACTTGTCCAGGTGGGCGCTGAAGGCCGTACTGGCTGAGCAGCAGGCTTTGCCCGCCCAGGGGGTACACTGTGGTGGGGCATGGAGGCAGCAGATTCAGCCGACACTGGGGGTGTGTGTGCTGCCCCTTCATGTCTGCCCCCACTGGACCCGCCCACTGTCACGTCCACACCGGTCACTGTCCCCTTCTGTCCACACACAGGGCCCCTGTGTGCTGGACTTGGTTTGGCAGGGAAGACTCCAGGACCCCCACTATGATGTGGTCACTAAAGTTCACAGCCCTCCAGAGACCTCAATCCCCAAGGCACTAAAACTGCCCAGCATTGGCCCCGCTCCTTCGGGAGGGCCACCCCAGCCTAGGCCTTTGTACCTCTCCATACAGCTTTTGCTCAGGGCCCGGCTCGGCCTTGTGGGGTGCGGCCCGGACGCAGATGCCCCAGGGTTCAGCCTTGATCCACACAGTCATGATGAGCAGAAGCCCACACCAGGCAGCAGCATCAGCTGTCCAGTATGTGACCATGGCTGTCCCAGGCTCTGTCGTGAGTGGCAGGCAGCGGGGACAGCCTCTGAGTGTGTTTCAGCCTGGCAGATGCGCAGAAGCCCCAGTGTCCAAACACAGGGTGTGTGGAGACTCCTGGCCCCAACCTGGGACCCTTTTTGATCCACTGAGAGGCTGGGCCTAGTGTGGTGTGCTCCCTCCCACTTTCCTCTCCCTGGGGCCAGCAGAGCCCCTCCTGCAAGCCCCATCCTATCAGGGCTGCAGCTCCTCTTGCTCAGCTGTTTCTAGGGCCAAGTTTTCAGAGAGGTCAGGTCTGAGCATTCACGAGAAGTCTCAGCTCCAACCCCTCACCACCCCCCAGGTGCTTGTCTGAGCTGCCAGCAGGTAGCTGGGGGTGGGGGATCGTGGAGCAGCCCCAGGATAAGGCCTGCAGCCTCTGACTCTCCTCCACTCTCCTTCCGCCCAGGATCTAGTCCTCAGCCCTTGGTCTGCAGATGGGCCCAGGTGCAGCCAATCGACCACAGGTGAAACCGTTGGGCAGGGTCTCAGACAGGATCTCAAATAGGATCTTAGACTGGATCCCAGGTAGGATTAGTCTTACAGTAGGGGTCTCAAACCCAATTTGCCTGGGGGCCGCAGGAGGCAAAGTCAGTAGTAATCCTTGAACATTTTGTGTGTGTGTGTGTGTGTGTGTGTGTGTGACCCAAACAACTAAAACAAAACAAAAAAATGTTCCTCTAGGGCAGGGCCACAAAGTGTTGTATGGAGGGCCTCGAGTTTGAGACCCCTGCCTTACAGCTAAAGGAATGGGCCAGAAGCCCCCAGTTCATTGACTCAGGTGTGGCCGGTGAGAATCAACATTTTGAGGCTTCCTAGAGGCTGAGGCCTTGTCTTTGGGAGCCCAGGGCTATAGAGTCCAGACTTGGGGAAGCTGGCCTGGCACTTTGCAAAGGTGAGTGTATGTGTGTGTGGGTGTGTCAATTGGGGGCGGAGTGGTTCCAGTTGTGGGCCCAGGGGAGACTCTGGCCAGGAGTGGTGGCCAGACCAGGGAGCAGCTTGGGAAATGGCCCAGTGATGTTTTGAAGATGAGGCTGAGGGAGAGGCCCATAGTGTCCCTAGTCAGACTGGGCTCTGGGCAGTGCCTTGTCCTCCAGGATGACCTCCTGCTAGCTTGCCTGGGGAGACTAAGGCTGGGCACAGGGCACCACCCAGAAGTGTAGAAATGTTTGCCCCTGAGTAAGGGGTCTCTGTGGGGTTTGGGTGTGTGTTGGTTTAGAGGGGAGTGCAGCCCCTCTTGGGGGTTGTTTCTCAGGGTGCAGATTCCATGGTCATGAAGGGTGCTCATCTCCTCCAGGGCTGGGCCTCAGGCCTAAAGAAAGGGTCTTGTGATGGGTAGGCAGTGGATACGCAGGTGGCTGATTCTGCTTTTATGAGACTAGAGAAGTTCAGCTATGAAATCTGATGCATGATTGGCTTCTAGTGGTGTAGTTTCACATTTCCACTCCAGCATTTTGTTTTCGTTTTGGATTTTTATCATACCCAGGAGTGCTTAGAAGTTAATTCTGGCTCAGATGGATTCATTAGAAAATTATTTAAAAAAAAACTTTATTGATTGATTGGTTTCTGGGCCACACCCATCGGCGCTCAAGGGGTACTCCTAGCTCTGCACTTAGAAATTGCCCCTGGCAGGCTGGGGGACCATCTAGGATGCTAGGAATTGGGTCCTTCCCAGGTCGGTAAGGCAAAAGCCCTACCGCTTTGTTATCTCTCTGGTCCCTCACTAGCAAATTCTTTCAAAGCTTTCAAGAGGATCTACTGCCGATCCTTTTCAGACTCTTTTACAAAATTGAAGAAACAAATACTCCCAAATAGTTTTTACAAAGCTAACATCAACCCTGATACCAAAAGCAGGCAGAGATGCTGCAAAAAATGAGAACTACAGACCAATACCCTTGATGAACATTGATGCAAAGATCCTCAACAAAATTCTAGCAAATAGGATCCCATGTCTCATTGAGAAGGTCATACACCATGACCGAGTAGGATTCATTCCAGAAATGCAAGAACAGTTTAACATGCAAGTCAATCAATGTAATACACTATATTAACAAAAGGAAAAATAAAAAAATCATATACTCATATCAATAAATGCTGAGAAAGCATGTGATAAGGTCCAATACCCATTCATGATAAAAACTCTCAACATGATGGGAATGGAAGGAACTTTTCTTAATAGTCAAGGCCATTTACCACAACCCCATGGCAATTATTACTCAATGAGGAAAACCTGAAAGCCATCCCTCTAAAATCTGACATAAGACAAGGCTGTCCCCTCTTGCCACTCCTATTCAACATATGCTGGAAGTTCTTGCCATAGCGATTAGACAAGAAAAAGATACCAAGAGATTCCAGATAGGAAAGGAAGAAGTCAAGCTCTCACTGTTTGCAGATGACATACTATATTTAGAAGCCTCTAAAGACTCCATCAGAAAGCTTCCAGAAACAGTAAGTTTGTCTAGATTAGTGGTAGACTACAAAATTAATATGAAAAAAAAAATCAATGGTCTTCTTATATACAAATAATGATAGGGAAGAAATAGACATTAAAAAAAAAAACAACAATCCCATTCACAACAGTACCACAGAAACACAAATAACTGGGTGTCAACTTAACTAAAGAGTGTGGCTGGAGAGATAGCACAGAGGTAGAGCATTTGCCTTGCATGCAGCAGACCTGAGATGGACCTGGGTTCAAATTCTGGCATCCCGTATGGTTCCCCCGAGTCTGCTAGGAGCAATTTCTGAGTGCAGAGCCAGGAGTGATGCCTGAACACTGCTGGTTGTAGCCCCAAAACCAAAATAAATAAAATGCATATTATTAAAAAAAATTTAACTGAAAAGGTGAAGGACCTACACAAAGAAAACTATAAAACTATAAAACACTGCTTCAAGAAATAAAAGAGGATACAAGTAAATGGAGACATATACCCTGTTCATGGATTGGGAGGGTTAACATTATTCAAATGGCGATACTCCCTAAAACATTGAACAGATTTAAGGCAATCCCTCTAAGGATACCCATAACATTCTTCAAAGAATTGGATCAAACATTCCTGGTATTCATCTGGAAAAATAAAATAAAATAGAAAAAGGAGGTGGGTGGCACCACTTTCCCCAATGTTAAATTGTACTACAAAGCAAAATCATTACAATAGCATGGCATTGAATAAAGAAAGACTGTTAGATCAATGGAGTAGATTTAAGTATTCAGAGAATGACTCCCAGAGACATAATCTGATAACCTTTGATATAAGGGTAAGAAACGAAAAATGGAGCAAGGAAAGCCTCTTCAACAAGTGGTATTGGGACAACTGGTCAGCCACATGTGAAAAAGTGAGCTCAGACCTCTATCTAACATCATGCACAAAGGTCAAGTAAAAATTGAGTAGACCTTGATATCAAACCAAAAACTATATAGTATGTAAGAAAGTATATATGGAAAAAAAAGTATTTATAAAACTATAAAGTATGTAAGAAAATGTAGGCAAAACACTCCATGACATTGAGACTAAAGGCATTTCAAGGAGGAAACACCACTGTCCAAGCAAGTGGAAGCAAAGATAAACAAATGGGATTACATTAAACTGAGAAGCTTCTGCACTTCAAAGGGAACAGTCACCTGGATACAAAGGCCACCCACAGAATGGGAAAAACTATTTACTCAATACCCATCTGGCTAATATCTAAGATATACAAGGTACTGACAGAACTTAACAAGAAAAACATCTAACCTCATCCAAAAATGGGGAGAAGGAATGAACAGACATTTCCTCAAAGAAGAAATACAGATGGCCAAAAGGCACATGAAAAAATGTTCCACGTCACTAATCATCAGCAAACCACAATGAGGTATCTCACACCACAGAAACTGGCACACATCACAAAGGACAAGAACAACTACTGTTGACATGGATGTAGGGAGAAAGAAACTCTCATTTACTGCTTGTGGGAATACTATCTAGGTCAGCCTTTCTGGAAAACAATATGAGTATTCCTCAAAAAACTGGAACTTGAGCTCCCATATAATCCAACAATATCACTCCTAGAGATATACTCTTTTGGAACACAAAAATGCAATACAAAAATCCCTTCCTCATACCTATATCCATTGCAGTACTATATACAATCGCCAGACTATGGAGACAATCAAGATGCTCTTCAGCAGAGGAATGGCTAAAGAAACGGTGGTACATATACACAATGGAGTATTATGCAGCCATCAGGAGAGATGAAGTCATGAAATTTTCCTATACGAGGATGGACATGAATCTATTATGCTGAGTGAAGTAAGTCAGAGGGAGAGAGATAGACACAGAATAGTCTCATTAATTTATGGGTTTTAAGAAAAATGAAGGACATTATTGTAATAATCCCCCAGAGACAATAGAGATGAGGGCCAGAAGGACCAGCCCATGATACCACAGTGGCAAGCACAGTTTGAGCACTAACTGCATTGACAATGATAGTGAGAGAGAGAGAAGTAGGATGCCTTTTTTGAAGACAGGCAGGAGTGGGTGGGGAGGAGGAAAATGGGGAACATCGGTGGTGAGAAAGTTGCACTGGTGAAGATTCCATGTATATCTGAAGTGTACATTCGATGACTGAAACCCAACTACAAACATTTCTGTAAACGCAGTACTTAAAGAAGTTATTAAAGATTAAAAACGGAAATAAAATTCAAGAAAGTTTAAAAAAAAGAGTCAATTCTGGCGCTGTGCTCAGAAATCATTCCTGGCAAGCTCGGGAGACCATATGAAATGCCAGGGATCGAACCCGGAGCAGCTGCATGCAAGGCAGACACACTCCCCCCTGTGCTGTCACTCCGAGACCCAGCTGTCATTTTGTGACAGGATTTCTCTGTGGTTTCTAGGTCTCCATTTCCACCCCTTTACGACTTCTCTGCCCAAACCCTCCTGCTTGTCCACTTGCTGTGTGGACGCACTTGGGGATTCCATGGGATCTTTTGAGAAGTGCTGCTGGAGACTTAGATGGCAGAGAAGAGACACAGGCGTCTGCGGGGTATAGAAGGCTAGAGATAGAGCTGAAGCTAGAGCCGGAGCTGGATCTCCCAGAGCCCAGAGGAATTTCCTTCCAGGGCCACCAAGAAGCAGCTGCAATTCTCAGGGGACCCCTCCACGGTCTGACACCAGAATTTGAAGCTCAAATTGCATAAGCCTGTTCTGGGGAGGCGACTGATTGGATCAGTGTTTGGTGAATCCTGTTCATGAGACAAAATTTTAATATGCCGAGACTCTCCACAGCTCAATGCTGCTGTAGCCAATTTGGTCACTGGACTCAGCCCAGGTGGGGATGCTGGGGCCTCTTCCTCATTATCGAGGTTTCATACCCAGCACCCTTCCTGTCTCCTCCATGACAACTCCAGGAAGCTGTGAGCGACAGGAAGAAATTCTCTGGGTCTTTTATCTCCAACAGTACGGAGAGGTGTCTTTTTACTTTATTTCGCTAATGAACACACTTTAATGAAGTCTCTTTGTTCATTTTGATATTTGTTGTCTTTGCCTCTGGACTCAGATCACTGGGAGGCGCCTCTGATGCATAACCCGGAGAGCCTATTAGCAGTCTGCAGCGACTCTGCTCTGGTCTCAGGCTTTCAGACCACCTCAGTTGGCTTGTATGTATGATGTGAGGTAGGATCCAATTTTTCCTCTTTCCTCGCACACCCAGTTTCCTCAACACGGTTGCAAGTGACTCTCCATACTGCACTCATGCTCCAACTCTAGTCAGAGTCACTGTCTGCAGGTTTTAGGCCACCCCTGGGCGTGCCCTTCTGCTCACTGGTACAAGACTGTTTCCTACATGCTGGGACCCTCTGACAAATAGTGAGGGTGTGAAGAGGTGAGGGCAGTTCTGTGCCCAAAGGAGAAGGATGAGCCACGGAGAGGCGGGCTCTTCCCATAGGTCAGGATTCGCTGCAGGAATGAAGCAGCTGAGACCAGGAGAGAATGGCAAGGGGAGGATGTGTGCCCACCTGGAAGTGGGCACCTCCCGGCCCCTTGCAGCAGTGGGAATTCTCAGGTGCCATGGTAGGAAAGTGCCGAAGGAGGGTGCCTTCCTCCTGTTTGTGAACTGAAGGCCAGTAATAGCAAAGATCAGCTTCCCAGGGTCAGAAATAAGTGAGGGCTAGAGCTGGAACCAGGCCTTTACTGACTGCATGTCCACAGGTGTATTGGCGCTGTCTAAGTCACAATCTCATTTGCATAATCACAGGAAGTATATTTTAATAGGCAAGATGAGGGACGCATGCTTCTAGAAAGGGCATGATCACATGTGGGTGTATGCCCACATAGCAATGAATGCCCTCATAGGTGGATTCCTCAAGGCACACACTAGTCACTGCATTGACAAATTTATAGGTTCCAGACTTTTGCCCCTATTCTCAGCCCTTGAAGGAAGGACAACTCAAAGCAATAGCCCCCATCCTGACTTTTCAGGTGTTTTGTTTTGAATTCAGTCCTCTGTTTTTAAGTCCATTTCAAAGCGGACATTGGAAGCAAATATTATTCATTTCTTTTAACTATTAATCTGTTACCCAAACACTTCATCTCTGACTGTGCTTTACTTGTAATATTGTAATGATGATATTTCTCTTCCAGAATTGCTTTGAGTACCTCCGTATTTCCTCTGCAGCCCTGGGGGGAATGGAGTGATCCTGAGTACTGGCAGTAGTGGTCACCTGGAGGGGTACCACCAGGCACAGGGCGATGCTCACAGAGGCCCCATCAGTGGAGGACATGTCTTTAGGAAGACAGCACAGACGGGCTGTTTTGAACTCAGGCCTCTTGGAGACCTGTGGGAAGGGTCCTGGGAGTGGACGAGGGGCTAATCTGGCCCGGAGGTACTAGGCAGCCTTGGAGGCAGCTGTGGTGCTGTCCTAGTGCTGATCTCCCTGGACAGGCTCAACCACCAGAGCTGGGGGGCTCTGCTGCTGTCTCTGCTGTCTGTCTGCTGGGGGGCTCTGCTGCAGACTGAGGCAGGGCCATGGCTGGCGTACATGGGACTCTGGGCTCTAACGGAAACACCCTGACTCCCCAGCCTGTGTGTGAGAAGTGCCAAGTCAAGGGGTCTCTGTGCAACGTCTCTGCCAGGCAGTCTGGGAGCTTCTGGTCTCTCATTCACCATCCCCAATTCATGGTCAAGTCAGAAGCAACCAGGGGGCTGGAGCGGTAGCACAGCGGTAGGGCATTGGCCTTGCACGAGACTGACCCAGGACAGACACAGGTTCAATCCCCAGCATCCCATATGCTCCCCTGAGCCAGGAAGAATTTCTGAGCACAGAGCCACGAGTAGCCCCTGAGCACCACCAGGTGTGGCCGAAAACAAAAAAACAAAAACAAAAACAAACAAAAACCCAAAAAGTCAGGAGCAATGGGAACGAACCAGACAGGGGTCTGAAAGAGGCAGCACCAACACCGATCTTTTCAGTAGGACAAGAAAGCCAGCATAGCTGCTGCCCCTAGGACCCAGCACAAAATAAATATCGCCCACTGCGAAATAACTTAATGCACCAGCTGCAGACTCAGTGGCGTTGAGGCCGGAAGATCCAGGAGCAGGAGCTGCTTTCTGGAAGACTCGAGTCTTTGTTTGCCACAGAATCTGGATCTGACTGATCAGGTAGATGTGGTCCAGGACTGTGGGCTCCATTGGCGACCATGCAGCAGGCCCAAGTGTGAGGGCCAGGAAGCTATGGCCGTGGATGGGTGCTGAACGCTCCTTCAAGGACCCAGGCTGCCCTGCACATGTCCAGCCTCGTCTCTGCTTCCAGTCAGGGTGCAAGGGGACATGTGCCTGCGTGCACAGCCGAGGGGGTGGGTCTGTGCGCTCCTGGATTCCCCATGGCTGGGGAAGTTGGGGTATCAAGAGCTGTTGAGGAGTCGCTGTCGTGTGTTGTTCTCGTTACTGGCCTGAATTTCATCTGCAGGAACCGGGAGAGAACATAGGGCGAGCCAGGTGAGGACCCGGGGGAACCAGATGAGAGGTTAGCCGCTGCCCGCCCATGAGAAGGGGGCTTTCCTACCTGTGCTCCCGGGCATGCCGTTGGCCGGCCCATCACCGGCTGCCCCCATGGTTGAAGGCCGGGCCCGGCCGTCCAGCACGTCCATCTTGATGAGGCCCAGGTTGGTGAGCAGCAGCATGGGGTCGACGCCCTGCCCGCTGGCCTTGATGCTCTCCAGCACCTTCAGGCACTTGTAGGACTGCAGCTCGCTCACGTTCTCCTCCAGGAAGAGCCCGTACAGGCTCAGGTCGGTGTAGCCCTGGGCCTGGAAGTGCAGCACGTCGAAGGTGGGCAGGATCTCATAGACCTTCAGCACGTCGGCGCGGGGCCGCAGCGGCACCAGCAGCGTGTAGAGCACCACGGGCGCCAGCAGGACATACGCCACCAGGTGCACCAGGCTCAGCACGCGGAACACACTCACCGCCACCAGCTTGCACTGCACCCGCTCGGGCACGCCAGTGGTGTTAGCCAGGAGCCCCGAGTGCAGGCGGCAGGCGAACTCGTCGGTGAGGGCCGGCAGGCGGCAGTAGTAGCCCAGGCAGCTGGCAGCCAGCAGCACCGTGGCCAGCACCAGCAGGCGGCAGCAAAGGTAGATGCCTATGAGGCGTCTCGAGTTCCCCTTGGTCTTCAGGTACTGCTCCACGATCGGGTACTTGAAGTGGTTCTCGGAGATCTCCCATAGGCTGCGGGCAGGACGGGCAGGATGGCTGAGTGGTCACCACACCTCAGGGCACACACCCCCAACACTCTGGGACAGAGCCGACCATTTTCATCTCAGGACATGCCCCCCAACACTCAGGGCCAGCACTGTCCATCCACAGCACCTGATGGGGCCAGTCCAAAGGAATAGGTGGACCTGGATGCCCATCACGTGCTGGCAGGGGAACCCAAGGAGTACTCTGGGGTTCCAGGGCTGCAGGAGAGCAGGGAGGGCCCCAAGTTGGCCCCAAACAGCACTGGGGTGCCGGGGAAGGGGATTGCCTCACCTCTGGCCCACAGGCTCCACACAGACACCGTCCCGTGTGTCCAAGCCCCGAGCGCTCTTGGCAGCCTTGATGGCCCGGTTGTACACCTTGTCCAGCTCCTCCATGATGAACTTGAGGTCGGAGGAGAGGTGAGGCGCGGCCGCAAAGCGCCAGAAGAGGGATGGCAGGTACAGCAGGATGGCCACAAGCAGCAACATGTAGGGGAAGAACTGAGGGAGGGTAGAAAAGTGAGGCTATGGGCAGCGCCCCCACCAGCAGGGAAGGGCAGGAAGGAAGGAACTTTCTTCAGGGTCTGTTTTGGGTGTGGCACCCCCCCCCCCCAAAGTGGTCCATGGAACATGGAGCATCATCCCAAGGGCAGCAGTACCCATAGCTATCGCTAGGGGGTGCTGTCTGCACCTCTGAAGACAAAGGCTGGTATAAACCAAGAAAGGGCAGGTCAGTCTCCTGGTCCCCCCATCTTACTTTGGGCTCCCCTCAGCATGGCCCTGCTTACCTTGTGCAACCACAGGGGCAGGCTCCCCATGTCTCCGTGCAGGGGCTCTCCTTGCTGCAGGGCCGCCCAGCAGTACGAGTCCACGAAGGCAGCCTGGCGCCAGGAGAAGGAGCTTGGGGCGAAGCAGCTGATCTGGGCACCTGTAGGGCAGAGTTGGTCAGGGGCCTACCAGGAGCCTTGGGCAAGGCGGGGTGGGGAGGAAGCACGTGGGAAATGGGGATTGGCATGTCGCTGCTTCTACTCCCCAGAAGCTGTGGGGTCCTCCCAGGGTGGGGAGCAGCAGAGGCTCAAGCTGGCTCCCCCTAATCAGATGTGGAGTGCACCCTCACTTGATAACTGAGATTTGGGGCCTGCAGGTCAGGGGTCCCTACTCCCCACAGGAGCACTGGCCAGGAGAACCCCCAACTGCCACCAGCAATATCTAGTCAGGAGAGGGGGGCCAGTGGGTCCCTGGAAGAGACTTCAGGAAAGGATGGGTCACTGCTGGGTTTGAGAAACCCGCCCACCCTCTCTGCTCCCTGTGCAAAGCACCCACCCAAGTGAAACTGGAGCAGGGACAGCTGTGGGGGACCCAGGAGTGCCATGGGGTTGACCGAACATGCATATCCAGAGATACTCAGACATGCAGATGATACACACACATGCAGAGTCAAACATGCAGTCACACAGACCTACAGATACACACAGACATGTATACATACATGCAGACAAAGACATGTACAAACACACAGGCATCCTGCTTGATTGAACACCAGTGCTCAAGCCAGTCTGGGGAGCAACTGTGGGGGGGGCATGAGGTCTTCTGGGGTCCCTAAGAGTTATCACAGGTAGCGCGTCCCCCCCCCATAGCTGCCCGCCCCCAGAGACGCGGTCACTAATCACTGAGCAGCCCGTGGTGCCCTGTGGCATCGCGTCTGCCCCAGGGCTGGTTGGGGCGGGGCACCCCAGGGCCTCACCCCAGGAGACAGGAAGCAGGACAGGATTCAGGGTGAGGAATGGGTGGCCTAGGCCATATTGTTTTCATTCTGAGACCCCTGGGTTATCCTCAGATGAGTACAGGGGTAGTCCTGGGGCTCTGGACCCCTCTGTGTCCGCCCCAGTCACCCCAAGACACAGGCTCTTTCCAGGCTCCTCCAGGTCACCCCAAGACACAGGCTATGGACACTGTAGGCAGGACCCAGAGCAGGAAGGAGGGGTGGGGGAGGCCTGATGCACACAGGAGACCCGGGAAGCAGGAGTCTAGACCCAATGTGCAGAGCTCATGCCCCACACAGCTTGAAGTCACATAGAACTAAGGTCCTTGGCACCCCTGCCTGCCAAGAAAGGCACAAGACAGGTACAAGACAAAGCCCCGATGAACAATGGGACACTGGACAGGGGTACTAATATTGGTGGTAGGGCTGGTGTCTAAATGCCTAAAACTCAACTTTCAGTAACATTGTGGGGCTTGGGTACACCTGCCATTGCTTAGGACTGCACTCACTTCTGGCAGGGCTCGGTGGACGCTAATGGGGGTGCTGGAGATAGACCTGGGTCAGTCATATGCAAGACATACACCCTACCTACTGCGCTATCTCTCTCTCTCTTTTTTTTTCTTTGGTTTTTGGGCCACACCCGGTGACGCTCAGGGGTTACTCCTGGCTATGCGCTCTGAAGTCGCTCCTGGCAGGCACGGGGGACCATATGGGAACCGGGGGATCGAACCGTGGTCCGTCCTAGGCTAGCGCAGGCAAGGCAGCAGACACCTTACCTCCTGCGCCACCTCCCGGCTCCCAAACGCCCTGCGCTATCTCTCTAGCCTTTCAACTATCAATAAGTTTGTAAATCATAGATCTTGAATAAAATAGAAAAAGTTAAAAATGACAAATCAGCAAATCGGCCTCAGTCTTCGAGGGCTTTAAAAACAGCATGGGGGCCAGAGAGATAGCACAGTGGTAGGGCATTTGCCTTGCAAGAGGCCGACCCAGGACCAACTGTGGTTCAAATCCCAGCATCCCATATGGTCCCCTATGCCTGCCAGGAGCGATTTCTGAGGAGACAGCCAGGAATAACCCCTGAGCGCTGCTGGGTGTGGCCCAAATCCCCCAAAAAATGCCGCAACAGAGCCAGCGATGGATGTACAGACCCTGGGAAAGGGCAGTGACATTGTGCTCACTGGCGTACTTTGGGGCTCAGCAGGGAACTGTGTGCAGACACAGAACAGAGATCCCTCACTGTACCCCTGTGTATGCCGGCCTCTCCCTCACTATACCCCTGATCTCTTGTTAACTGGCCTCCCACGCACTCCAGTGTCTTTTTTTTTTTTTTTTTTTTTTTTGGTTTTTGGGTCACACCCGGCCGTGCTCAGGGGTTACTCCTGGCTCCATGCTCAGAAATTGCTCCTGGCAGGCACGGGGGAGCATCTGGGGCACCGGGATTCAAACCGATGACCTTTTGCATGAAAGGCAAATGCTTTACCTCCATGCTATCTCCCGGGCCCCGGGCCCCCGCACTCCAGTTTCTTTAAGGGCTGAGTTCTAGCACGATTCACAGCCCTGATTATGTTTGCCTGATTGTCCAATATCATATTATCTTGTCTTATCTACTATTTTAATGGTGATATTTTTTTTCTGAACACGGACTCTTGGAGATACAGAAAATTATAGACTACGCTACCCCTGAGGCAGAGGCTGCAGTAATCCAGAGGTGTTTATAGCCTCGGGTACAACTGGGGGGGTACTTCCTGTTTATCCCTTTCAAGAAGGTTGTCTCCAGTGGAGGTGCTAAGCTAGAACCTCTGCTGTAGAAAATGACACTCAGGATCCCCAAATGCTGGGGTTCTGCTGACAGATAGGGGCCCCTTGGCCGCATGCTGGGGTTGAGCACAGAGTCAGTGGGGGAGCAGTCATAGGTGTTCACCGGCCACATGTGGGAGTCACAGCGAGGGAATCTCTGCCTGGGCAAGATCTTGGGGGCATTGTGTTTTGGGGCTTCTGATTCGGATCTCTCCAGGGACTGGACTTGAAAGAGGACCATGCTGGGATTAGTTAGATCAGCCACATGTGTGTCCATCTATCTGACTCAGACAAATGAAGTGAGAACATGAGGACTCCGCAGTTTTTTGGGGGGGAGCCGGAGTCCTTTAGCGTCTGTATCAGTGGCTGGAGCGACAGCACACGGGGAAGGTGTTTGCAATGCACGTGGCCAACCCAGGTTCCATATCCAGCACCTCATAGGATCCCTGACAGTCCGCCAGGTGCCCCCAAATCAGCAGCCATATAGGCCAGTGCGGGAGGTGGTTTATGCCTGGGTAGGGGCAGGAGGCAAGACTGAACCAGCCAGCATCATCTCACAGATGGCCCAAGTCTATGTCTCTGCAGATCACGGACCCCAGCCTGATAGCTCCTAAAGATCCTTGGGGCAACCCCAGAGCAGCCTCTCCTACGGGTGCTAGGCTGGGGTGGGCCCCAACAGGCAGCACCTGTTGCAGGCCCTGTACTGTGGCAGGTGTGTATATGGACACTTGAGGGCTCCTGACTCACTTCCTATGGCCCATGCCCACTGGCAGCCCCAGCCAGGCCACACAGCTCAGTGCAGCCCACGAGACTGCCCAGTCAGCCAGACCAGACCGCAGAGGCAACAGACTAGCTTGGTTGCTGGTTTGGGGCAACGGGCACAGAGCTCGGGATATTCAGGGGCCATTCTTGGGTATAGTAGGCTGGGAGAAGGGACAACCCCATGGGAGTGCTCCGAAGTGCTCCATGGCCATCCAGAATTCCTCACAGACAAACACACACACACACACA
>PVKC010025315.1:0-16534 GCA_004027635.1 Crocidura indochinensis
TCTCTCTCTTTTCCTTATTTCTTTTAGATACAAGTTTTTTTTTTTTGTTTGTTTGTTTTTGGGCCACACCCAGTGACGCTCAGGGGTTACTCCTGGCTATGCGCTCAGAAGTCGCTCCTGGCAGACACGGGGGACCATATGGGAACCGGGGGATCGAACCGTGGTCCGTCCTAGGCTAGCAGGCAAGGCAGCAGGCACCTTACCTCCTGCGCCACCTCCCGGTTCCCAGATACAAGTTTGTAATATAGTTACTGAAGGGCTATGATGCACATCACTTTATCTCCTTTCAGCATTCAGCTCTTGTTCACAGTGACCATTTCCAACTATCATTGTCAAATATCATTTGTCCCAACTGCATTTATTCACTGTTGTAGCAAGCTTCCTTCCATGGACTGGTACTCTGGCCCTTATCCCTATTGTCTTTTGATATTACTAAGATACTGTCTTTTTTATTATATCCCGTAAATGTGTCATCATTCTATGTCTCCCTCTTCCTATTTTGTACCTCTTCCTCTGACTCATGTCTCAGCATATTATCTTCTTATTCATCTATAATTAAGCAAATTTTATAACTTCATTTGTCCTAACAGTTGTGTAATATTTTATTGTGTAGATATACCACTATTTCTTTATCCACTCATTTATTTTTGGTCACTTTATTTTCCACAGATTATGACTATTGTAAATAATAATGTAATGAACATAAGAGTACAGATGTCTTTTCTGCACTGTGTTTTGGGCTTCTAAGGTATATTCCTAGAAATGTTATCACTGGGTAAATCAGAATTCAATTTCTAAGTTTTTGAGAAATGTTCATATTTTTCCCAAAAGGTTGGATCAGTTTACATTCCCACCATCAGTGACTGAGAGACCTTTCAACTTACATCCAGGTCAGCACTGGATGTTCTTTTTGTTTGTGTCAATCTCTGTGGTGTGAGATGATATCTATTATTTTGACTTGCATCTCCTTAATCATTAATGATCTGGAGCACTTTTTTCTTTTCTTTTTTTTTCTTTTTTTTGGTTTTTGGGTCGCACATGACAGGGTTAGGGGTTACTCCTGGCTCCACGCTCAGAAATTGCTCCTGGCAGGCTCGGGGACCACATGGAATGCCAGATTCAAACCAATGACCTTATGCATGAAAGGCAAATGCCTTACCTCCATGCTATCTCTCCAACCCCTGGAGCACTTTATTTCATGTTCCTTTTGGCCATCTGTATTTCTTCTTTGAGGGAGTTTCTGTTCATTTTTTCTTCCCATTTTTGGATGTGTCACTTCTCTCATTCCTGATTTTGCTAATCAGTCTCTTGGTGTTGTCAGTACAAAAAATGATCAATTTTATTTTTTCAGAGAATTAATTTTATTCTTGTTGTTTCTGTGTTTTCCCCTATTCTGATCATTATTATTTATCCTTTACATTTACTTTAAATTTTATTTTCTCTTTCCAACTTATTTTTCCTTTTTCTGGATATTCTTTGAAAAAATTGCTATAATTGAGTTAATATTGACTTAAACAATTAGTGTTTATATTTGGTATGCAATGTTACTTTAAAGCCACTAGCAGCAAAGTGCCAACATATCTGCCAGTATTCTTTAATTAATTAAAGATGTCCACATTATTCTCTCCACTGCTCCCAACTTTAGTTCCGTTGTTAAAATCCAAGGGTTGTTTTCAGTGGACACTGTATACTTTTGCTTTTTTTCTTAATATACCACTTATTAGTATGATCATGTAACATTTATTCATATCTTTCAGACGTATTTTGCCAACATGACATCCTTTAGAGTCATACGAGTTGGAGCAAAGTTAAATTGTAGTATTCCACAGTTCCTTTTTACACTTATCTGTCTCTGGTCATTTGGTTTGTTTTTTAGAAATTATTTTTTGGAAATTGCAAATAGCTGTAAAACATATATTTGTATTTTTGTGTTCTTGGAATCGATGCTGAGCACAGAATCACTAGGTCACAGAGAAGTTCAATTTTTAAGTTTTTTGAGATGTTTGATACTACCAATTTGCCTCTGAGTATAACAATAGCTGAATTTGACAAATTTTTTATGCATGGTTTTTACTTCATTAATATTTCTAATTTTCCTGTGTTATAATTTTAACCCAGAGTATATGTAGAAACTTATTTAATTTACATAATTTATTGTTTTATTATTTATTATTACTTTTATTATTATTTTATTTTATTATTATTAAAATAATTTATTGTTATTTATAACTTAATTTGGATATTTTTTCATTTGTGACTCTAATAATAAATGTTAATGATTCAAAATTAATTTAGTGTAATAGAGAAGAACAACACGCTATTTTTGGTTTGTTTTGGGGCCATACCTTGCGACACTCAGGGGTTACTCTGGCTATGTGCTCAAAAATTACTCCTGGCTTGGGGGACCATATGGGATGCCCGGGGACTGAACCACAGTTCATCTTAGGTCAGTCACTTGCAAGGCAAACGTCTTACCGCTGTGCCACTGCTCCAGCCCCAGAATGTCTATTCTAGAGGCCAGAGTGACAGCACAAAGGATTAGGGCTCCTGCCTTGCATACAGACAATTCAGATTGGATCTCTGACAAACCATATAGTTCCTCCAAACCTTCCAGGAGTGATTTCTGAGTGCAAAGTCAAAAATAACCCCTGAGCTCTGCCAACTTTGAACCCAAACTAAAACCAATCAAACAAATAAGAATACTTATTCTTTTGCGGTTGAATGATGTATTCTGAATTGTTAGTTAGGCTAAGAAAATAGTCTTACAAGCCCTTCAAATCTGAATGAAATATATATATATATATATATATATATATATATTTGTTCAGTTATAAAAGAGGAGAGTTGAAATATTTTAACACAATTGTGGCTTTATAATATCATTGTTTTTAGTAGTAAAATAATGTATATGTCTCAAATATCAACTAGGTATTGGTTAAATAAATTAAGCTGCAGCTATTTTTATAATATCATTCTCTTATAAATATGATGTGAGGACCAAAGCAATAGCACAGCATAGAGCATTTGTCTTGCACATAGCCAACCTGGGGCCTAAATGAGTTTGATCACCTACATCCCATATTCCACTGAGCCTGATAGAACCAATTTCTGAGAGCAGAGCCAGGAAGGAATACCTATGAGCACCATCAGGTGTGGCCCAACCCCCCAAAATGTTGTGGGACTACACATTTTTGTATAATATAGTCTTTCTCTTTAAGCATATGAAGTGTGTGCCTGCATACATGTACAAATAAAGATATTTAAGTTACAGAATTATAGGAAAACTCACATATGTTTTCTTTTTTTTTTTTTTTTTTTCAATTTTGGGCCACACCCTGAGCAATGCTCAGTGGTTACTCTGGGTTCTGAACTCAGGAATTACTCCTGATGGTTCTTGGAGGACCATATGGAATGCTAGTGATTATATCCAGGTTGACTGCATGCAAGACTAACTCTCTACCTTTTGTACTAATGCTCTGGTCACCCACACTTATATTTTTTTTGAAAAGAGTCATTTGAAGGTTGTTGGAAGATAGATCAACGGTATTAAGTTCTACTCTTCAGGATTCCAAGTGGCACAGGATACAAAAGAAGATTCAGTGGCTTAAGTAGTACCCAGAGTATGAAGTTATGAGCTTCATACATGGCACTAAGCACATGTCTAGGTGATCCTGTTGGTCCTATATGTTGAGGGACCCAGGTCATGGAATATTTGAAAAAATAAGAAGACATCTGTATATATTTATCCTATACAGAGATGTAAACATCTAAAAATCCCTATTAATAGATGATGGGATTTTATTAATTTTAAATTAAGATGTTCTAATTTTTAAAAGTGTATTAATCACAAAATAATTAAGAAATTCATTTTAATTAAATACTGGCAGATGTAACTACCTTACTTTTTATTATTTAGTTATTGTAATAAATAATATGTGTGACACTTTTGATTCCTTAACCCATAAAATGTCCAAAGAACTTTTAAAAATAATATGTAGTTCCATATTGACTTAGGATATTTTGCATGGTTTTCTATGACTAAGCCTTTTCATTGAATTGATAAACATTCTAAGACAAGATTTACAACATAGTAAAAATGGCAAAATGTAGCTCTGTATTGTTAACTGACTATCAAATCCTACTTGTCTGAATTATGTAAAATAAAAATATCTTCTTTCAGAAATTAGTGGGAGAAATTCAAGACTTTGGTTTCATTTAATTCAAGTATATAACCCAGTCCTCTGCAATTTCTTTCAACTTGAAAGGTGTAATTTTCTGAGACATTTTGATTTTGCTCATGTTAGAAATATCTCCAAGAAGCTTTTTCTAATAAGTTTCATGGTTTCACTTTGAGCCTTGGATAAAAGTATCATTGCCTAAAAAGGGTGAAATTTAGAAAACAAAATAAACTGAATCACTTTGGGACTAATAGTATAATTTAACTTCCTACTTTCTTCTTCTGTGTTTGGGACATACAATTTGTTTCTCAAGGGGATTTATTTTCTCGCTTCCTCACAGCATTCTAGGGAGAAACACTTGCAACATTTATGAAAATCATTGTTTTCTTACATTTAAACAGATTTTCCCTCTAATAACTACATTTATTTATTAAGGTAAGTTAAAAAAAACAACTAACTTTGGTTTTCATATCAATTTAATGTCTTACTAGCAATTACAATAGGTAGACTTCATGAACTTTCAAGAGAAAATAATATTATTTCCCCTTTTTCTTTTCTCCTTGCTTTTGGTCAAGAATCAAATTGTCTTTGATTGCAATTTTTTTCCTTTAAATTGGAAGAGTTATGGTAATCTGTATGTAATATGCCACAATTTTTAGAAGTGCTTTAGGTAATTGTTATATAAATTATAGGCAAGACCAAAAAACAAGAGAATCTGAAAGAAGTTTCCATTAGAGGAATTTGGTTTTAGTGAAATGTATATAATATATGATAAAACTTGATGAATTACCATTTGCCACTACTGTGATAATAACTCAAAATCTATGCAGTAGCCAGATCTATTGTAGATGTTGAAAACAAATTAGAACAAGACATGAACTGGCACTGGTTCCACTGATACAATATAAGTCTGATTTCAAACTTTGGAAAAATTGAGAAAGAGAATAGTCCCAACTAAGCTAATTTGGTCCTTTAACACTTATTTATTGTTTGCCTCTTAACTGCTTAACATCTGTGCCAAGCACGGGAAAACAAAACAGACATTGCTCCTGTGTTCAGAAAACTTACTAGTAACTTAATTGAAAACGGTTTTTGTCTCCAAGTATTATAGAGTACTTTCTGTCAAGGAGACTCTTTTATGTTGGAGATTGAACTTTGGCTGCTGTTTGCACAGCAGGTGCTCTAACCTTCTGAGCTATCTCCTCAGACTGTCTGAATGCTTTTTTACGAGTTTTGTGTATCCATTTGCTTTCAAAAATTCTCATTCGTAGGCCTGGAGAGATAGCATATGTTGTAAGGTGCTTGACTTGCATGTAGCCAATTCCAGTTCAAATCCTGAATACCACAATTGGTGCCCTGAGCATTTCTAGGTGATTACTCTGAGCATCTGACTACCACAAAGTGTGATCTCAACTGACTTACATCCCTCAAAAAAAAAAAAAAAACTTATTCTGGAAAATGTCTTCAGAGAAAGAAAAGAATAAACAGTGGCTGAAAAAATACCTCAAAGTTTTGGAGCCTATACTTGGCATATGCAAGATACTGAGGTAGATTCTTTCCCCGGCACATGGTTCTAGTAGTACTGGAACCACTTTGCTAAGCATCCAAACTGTTAGACTCATCAAGATTTGTATTCTTGGGGAATTCCAACTAATTTCTCAGTCAAGTAGCTGAATGAAAGGAAGGTCAGGGTGTTCCCCTTTCACTCTATTGATATAAATAATTTTGGATTAGAGGCCTATATTTTTTTGGCTGACCTCATTGAATTATTAATCTATATAGTTTTGTTTCCCAATATAGTCACATCTTGAGGTGAGGGGAAGAAAGTGACTCTTTGGGGTAGAGTTTTCTTGGTCCCCATTGTTTACCTCTGATCTCTTGTCTACCCTATGCTACTGTGATGTTTAAAGGTCACACTGGGGTGTGTTTTTCTAGAATTAGTACTGCTGTTATGTTGGTGATCACAGTAACAGCATCACAAAAGATAGCATTGACAGAAAGGCTGTGAGGGTCTCATACCCAGAAGGCAGGTTCTCTACCACTGAGTCACACCCCAACTTCTATACTGTTTGATTAGAGCAAATAAGAAAATAAAAGCACTAGCAATTAAATATTTTAAGTTTATGTTGTGGGGAATCAGGATTCAGATACTGACCTGTCTGTTCTTCAAAGGCCTTTCTCTTTAAGAGTAAGATATGAGAATGAGAAACATGTCTATCTTACAGTAAATGTATAGCCCAGTTGGGAAGCTAAGGTATGGAAATATAGGAGCTGGAGATATACTACAGTGTGTAGGATGCTTGCCATATACATGATTGACTCAAATTCAATCCCTATTTGGACCTTCACAATCCACCAGGAGTGATTCCTAAGGGTAGAGAGTAAGCCCTGAGCACCACCAGGCATACCCCCAAGTAAAAATAAAACAAAAAACATGAAAATTTAAATAATGAGGAAAACCTCTTTTTTTTGGTTTTTGGGCCACACCCAGCCATACTCAGGAATTACTCGTGGCTCTGTGCTCATAAATTGCTCCTGGCAGGCTCAAGAACCATATGGGGTATCAGGGATTGAACCTGGATCCTTTGAGGGACGGCCACCTGCAAGGCAAACACTTTGCTGCTGTGCTATTGCTCCGGTCCCAAAAGGAAAAATTCTGAGAATCCATACTAGATAAATTAGCAAATTACGAATTTCAATTATCCCTTTCATTACAAAATGATCAATACATTAAGATAAATACAAACCAAAATAAAAACACTTCTTTTTACCTGCATTTTTATTACTTTATTGTTTCCTTCAGTGCAAATTAAAATTGAAGCCCTCTGCTAGTTTTTTGTCTTATAGTATATGGCATTTCTTTTTATTGTATAATCTACATATTAAGTTTATTTGTGCCAACAAAGCCATGCTTGTTACTGTACAATTTTCCCTTTCCTTAAAATAGAATTAGGTCTTATCTATAAATAATTCCTTTTCTCTCATTTGTGAGCTTGTGAGAGCAGCTGAGTATGCAAAAGGCATAAGGGTACAAATAGTAACTCTCTTTTTGAAGATGACAGGGAAAACTTCTGGATGCTACATTTATAAAGGAGAAAGATTATCTTGGTCAAATTTATGACTTAGTTGGAAACTAGGCTTAAAACGTTTGGGGTTTAGTGGGTAGAAAGAATCTGAATGTAAGGACATAGTGGACTGGTCTTATGTTGACTTGTTGACAATGGTCTGCTCTGCACTTTTTGATAGACTTTATAGCAATGAAAAACTGAGGACAGGAGTAAGATAATTTCCTTTTTCATTTAGTGAGTGGGTCACAGAAAGGCAGAGCGATGAAGGGGCCCTGTTCAAATGAAATAAAAACCATTGGATTCCAAAGCCATGTTCTTTGAATTATTATTGTTCTATAAATTGTCTCAGGAAAAGTAGCATTAGCTGTCAATAATATGGTTCTTATCTAGGAAGAGAAACAACATTTATTAAGTACCCAAAATTTGTGATTTTCTTTTACATGTTGAAGACATGTTATCTTGTTTAATTCTCTCCCTCTCTCATTTTCTTCAAGTAATACTTCCAGAAGATACCATCATTTTAACTCTTATTGAAGAAAGAATGAGACTTGGAGAAATCAAAGGCTTCTCTAATGACAACATTAGGCTGATAACAAGCTCCAGGAAGAGGCCAGAGGGATGATGTTTGTTTAATTTTTTTGTTCATTTTATGTTTGTTTTGGTCTAAATGGCACACTCATGGCACACTGCAATGCAGCTCCGTGCGTCAAGGTATATGGCATGTGTAAATTGATGTCAGTATGGGTTTGTGTTCTTTCTCATTTAACTTTAACTCATTACCTTAAATTGTTTCTCATTTTTATGTAGAAAGTGTGGTCAACTCAGTGGTCATCAAGTAAACTTGCATTTCTTACCTCTTTTTCTGTGGAGTTGTAATCATCAGATTTGTTGTATAAATGGCTACTGAGAGGAAGGAACAAGTATTGGGTTGGTTATTAAAATGCTGTCTCTTTCCTCTTTTCTTTCTGCTATAATCTGGAGGGTAATAGTCTTGGTCTGAGAAGTTCAATAGAGGCTTCTCACCACTTAGAGAAAGTCTGTAAAGAGAGTTATGAAACTCACATGTAAAATGTAAATGTGAATTTTCACTGTAATTTCTCACTAAGACTTGTGTGTTACTGGTTATTGCAATATATTCTATCCTATCATTAATAGCAAGCACACTATTTTTGTTGTTATCCAATACTATATTCCCTCTATATAATATACTTTCCTTTCTCTTTCCTGCTATCTAAAAAGAAACTGGGTTTTTGGATGAGAAGGAGGGATCTTAGTTCACAAATGGGTTCGAGAACATTTTTCAATCTAAATATGCTGAGCAACTAATGAGAATTTCATGAGTTTGTTTTAAAGGCATTGTACAGAAGCACAGAATTTAACTTCTGAATCCATCTTATAAATGGCTATTAACATTGTGCTATTTGGGTTTATTTTATGTAAGTCGATAAGAAGTATGCTGTTCAGGGCCTGGGAGATAGCATGGAGGTAAGGCGTTTGCCTTTCATGCAAAAGGTCATCGGTTCGAATCCCGGTGTCTCATATGGTCCCCCGTGCCTGCCAGGAGCAATTTCTGAGCATGGAGCCAGAAGTAACCCCTGAGCACTGCCGGGTGTGACCCAAAAACCAAAAAAAAAAAAGAAGTATGCTGTTCAGAGTCAAATCCTTCATCATAACTGCTACCCAGCCCAGGCCTTGGTAGAGCAGATAATTCTAATTATGGACTCAGACTGTAGTGGTTTAGCATTAAAAAAAAAAGTTAATTTGAGTGTAATTATTGACAACCTACAAGGTGCCCTTTTGTTTTTATTGACTCAGAGTTGACAGAGAAAATTAAATAATTCAGTGCAAACCTACAAGGAGGTTTTTCTTTTACTTTTTGCCAACAGAAAAGTAATAGAACCAGCATTTCGAATGCAAAAAGTAAGATATTCATTGAGGCTGCCTTCACTTGCTTGTGCGCACGGACCATCTGGCAATGAGAGGAGATGGAGCTCAACGTGCCCTTTGTTAATAAAGTGATTGCCACTGGGAGGAATAATTCTTTCTTTAATTGTGTACCTATTGGAGAAGAGAGAGCAAATAAAGGGTCTTCCTTCTCAGATGAAAATGATGAATGACCTTGAAGACTCTGCACTAGTCATCCTTGGAAAGCTGGATTCTCATCAACTCTCCTCATTATGAGTCCAGTCTGAGTGTACACAAAGCACCTATTGACTTCAGTGGGAGTTCTGAGGCACTCAGTCCTGAGGGAGGTGATGTTTCTAAATTGTGCTTCCTATTTCACTGAAAGACTAGAAAATGAAGGCAGAAAACAGGGACACCTCAATTATATGCTTAAAATAAGATAATGCTCACAACGTGGGTTTCACATCCGTATCAACAATTAACTGCACTCACTATTGGCAAATGGAAGCTTGCCCTGCTTGGGAGTTGCTCTGTTACTGATGCTATGAAGGAACGAGAGGAATGAGAAGGGATCTTCTGGAATGAAATATTTAGTTCATATTTACTCGAGACTAATGTAATTAAAAGAGAAATGTTCGGGTTCACAGAGCCTAGCTTTTACTAATTAAATGGTTATGATTTTATGCCTTTACAAAAAGCTAATACTTCCACAAAACTTATTTGTTCAAGTCTATTGTATATTGCAACAGTTATCTAGCAGTTTCTTGATTTAATCAATCAAATAATTTTGAAGACAATAATGATGAGGATGACAGAAATATAGAAGAAATAAGAGAGGCCAAAAGACAATAAAAAAAAGAATCAAGAGATATCCTTGGCCTATCTTTTAGTTTTATGAAATACAGATTTTATAATGTAATATCTTTAATTATATTTTATTCAGATTAATTTTAGTTTTGATTATGGTTTCAATGTCTTATACATTCAAGAAAAAAATGTTACTTGTAGCAAAAAGGAAATGTTTCAAAATTGTCTAGATAGTCTTTTGTGCTCAGGATTAATCTTGGTTCAGGTGATTACATGCAATGTCAGGAATTGAACCCACATCAGCTACATTCAAGGAAAGTTCCTTACCTGCTGTCCAGTCTTTGTGGCACTCTTAAGAAGGCAAGTGGGATATATTTGAATGAAATAGAGGTATTTCAGGTCAAGTCAAATTATTTATTGTCAACTGAATCATTTAAAATGTAAATATAGTGCGTAAAAATTGCCAATATGCCATCTGTAAAATATTCTAGGTTAATATTCTTCTTTATTTTATGTCCAGAATATGTCTTAGACTCTTTAATTTGAAATTATAAGAACTAATTTTAAAATCAACCTGACTAGAAAACAAAAACCCATATTTGAAGTAATGTTCTGATTAATTTGTAATATTGCCTCTTATTTAATAATATTTATTTAATATTTAATAATGTAAAATTTAACAAATATTTAATATTTATTTAATAATATTGCCTGATAAATAATTTTACTGACAGATAAATATCAGTAATCAGTAATATAATTGATATTATATTACATAATATCAATATTAAAAATGGTCAAGAAATATGTTTGTATAGTTTCTTACTCTATGTGAGTTAAGAGCTTTACAAAGATGTTTTCTCCATACAGCTTCACTTTTATTCAGCTTGTTGTTTCAAAAGCTTCTTTCTAACCTATTCTCAGTGACAGAATCTTTACTTGAGTTGCTTGTGTCTTCAAACACATTTTCGTTTATACTTAAACAACTCTAATTATTATGGGTAATTGAAGAGTAATTTTCCACAGTACAGGTGCAGTTACCTGAAATCTATTCTCCTACAAAGTATATAACCAACTTTTTTTTCATATTTAGTAAGAAAAATAGGCATCTTTTAATAAATTCCTCCCCTTACTTTAGAAGAATCGAACCTTATTTCCTTTGGAATAAGAAATATTCTCATCAGTTTTTTCCTGTCAGCACACTGTACATAGAGGAAATTTGATTCTACTGAGAAGGATTCTACTGGGCTTTGTACAGCTATCAGCTCTGATATATAATCAGTTCAACAGTAATTATTTATGGTTATTTATTTTTATAGAGATTATAAATACTTTTAACACATATTTAAATACCTAATTTGATATTATAAATAAATATTGCTTGGAGATTTTTCAAAAAAGTAAAAAAAGAGTTTCCATATGACCCAGCAATTATGTTTCTTATGTCTCAACACAAACATAAGAAGTATGAAACAATCATTTCAAAGATGTGTGTATGCCTATGTTTATTGCAGTGCTAAATACAATAGCTAGGATATCGAACCAACTTAAATGTTCAATAACAGATGAATGAAGAAAGACATTGTGATTATATGTTATATAATGTAATATTAAGCAGATATAAGAGAGAATAGAGTTGAAGAAAGAAATTGTGATTATATATAATATAATGTAATATTAAGCAGATATAAGAGAGAATAGAGTCTTAGCATTCACTGCAATGTAGATGGGACTGGATAGTAAGCAAATTTAAAAATACATCTAAGGGAAAAGGACAAACACAGGATGATGATTTAATTAATCTATGGCATATAGAGAGGCAAAACAGGGAATAGCAGCATTTAATGAAGCCAAATCTTTAACCTTGGATTACAAACACAGATTATCAAACAATCTAGGTGAAATGGGCTGGGAGTGTTAAGGAGTGCACTCAAGGTGATACAGGAATTGTGGTAGAGGGTCTTAGGCATTTTGGTGGAATGACTAACTTTATACATTAATGTCATAAGGCTAATATTACTGTCATCTAACCTGAATGAAAATTTAAAATAGAGAGAAATGGGGCCAGAGCCATAAGAAGTCTGCTTTGTGTGCGCTAGCCTAAGACGGACAATGGTTTGATCACCCGGCATCCCATCTGGCCCCCCAAGCCAGGAGCAATTTCTGAGCACATAGCCACATATTAACCCTGAGCGACACCAGGTGTGGCCAAAAAACAAAACCAAAACAAACAAATATACAAAACAGAGAGAAATGTGCTCTATAGGGTTTTGCTTTTGCTTTTGAAAACAGTAATTTTTACTCTTTGCTAAATTAATCTATAGTAAGGATACAAAGACAGAAAGTAAAAAGATTTAAAAAGATTTTTTGGAAATTTGATGTGAAACTAGTATTGTATTTGATATGATGGTTACCAACTTTCTTCAGTTTATTCAACTTTAAAAAATATCTTAGCGTGTATTTATGTACAAATTTTGAAACATGCTATATTAAGAATGTGACATTTTCACTTTAATAACCAGAAGTATAACTCTTAGCTTTATCTTTTTTACATAATATGCTAATGAAATAATAATTAATAAAAGAAATGATAAAATCATAATTGTTTTCCTACAGCTTAATCCATTTGTTACTCTCAAGCTCTAAGCAAGTACTGCCTTCATCCTAAGGTTCTTCTCATCTTCTCAGTTAGGACTGATTAAATAGAATTCCAGGTTTCCAACTTCACTGCTCATGCTAACTTTAACTGAATAATTATCCCAGAGTTGTTTTGTTTTTTAAAGAGGCTTAATTGCTTTAGAGCACAGTCTGAAAACCTCTTGATTCTTAAAAACAAAATGACAATGACCAGAGTAAGTTTGGCAATTTTATGCTGCAAATGCTCCATAACTCTTCCCCACTGGCAGAAATTAATAAGCTCAGGATCTTGAATACACGAACACATACACAGAGAGAATTATTAACAGTCTTGTAGGACTTTGGAAGACAGATTCTATGCCTGAGTTTGCTGATTAATTTGTGTAATTCTTTTGCAAGTGTTACACAGTAGGCTTTTTGGGGATGCATTAATACAGTAGACTTAACGTCACATATGCACAACAAAACATATCATAAATAATGAGATACTAAAAACCAACTGTCACTGAGGTAGCAATTATTGGTGTCTCTTTTTCGCTTCACTGACTTTTTCCTTTTACCCTGAGACATGCAAACAGAACAAACAATTAGCGAAATAATTGATGATCAGTACCTTCAAAGCTTGTGGTGACCTGGTTTATGCTTTATAAGCCTAATAATGAGAACACCTCTTATTACTGATTAGTGTGCTGCCTGGTGCTCTCTGATGGTGCTCGGGAGGTACATCTGTATCAGACAAAAGGTTTTTATCTGCCCTTTACAGTTAGTTGGTCCCTAATGAACTGAGCTTTTGTCCCTTGCTGTTTTTAGATTCCAATTAAACTTGTTTATAGAATAGACAAATAATTAAAGATGTACTGTTTTCCAGGACTTAATATTGTCTTCCAATAGGGTTGTGTTGAAGTTGGTGGCAATTAACATATATAGTAATGTTTTTAATCATTTACGTATTAAAGCACATGAAAATGTGCCCATGTTTTCTTAGTCTTCTTTGTGCTTGTCAACCCATTCTCTTAACTTGCATTGAGTATGCTAATTACCCTCTGTCAAGTTAGGGTAATTCATTTTTTCCAAGAAAAAAATCATTTTTTATTTTTATGCTTGAGAAAGTTAAAGAATGGCAATTTATTCTGGAGCTTTCAGACCGGGAAAGAAATGCTTTAAGGTTATGACAAACTGATTTTATGTTGTGCACAGCAAGAAGTATTAAACAGATAAATAGCATGTCATGTTGGAGTTTTTATGTTTAAGTATTTTCACAATTTTTGTTGGATTTTCCATCAATGTGCACTATATATTAGGTCTTTATGCAAAATACCTGCAAAAAACATGCCTTGCTCAAGAAAACATAGAGAAAGAAATATGATAAACTGTTGGTGGCAATGTCATCTCCAAACAAATTAAAAATACCTATAATCCCTAGAGAGGTAGGAACTGTCACTTCTCTTGTAATCTATAGAGCAAGACTCAGTCTTATTTTCAGTGATAAAATTAGATTATGTCTAATAAATAAATAAATTGAGCAATTTTCTAAAGTGATTGATTTTAGAACTTTCATAAAGTATAATTTTAATTATCTCCCCTATATCCTGAATTCTATTCTTCATATGAGTAGATTCTCAATAAATGTCCATTAATAGACTGACTTTGCCAACTACATCCATTTTTTTAAATCTAATTTTAAGTAATTACTAATGCAGAGTTATGTCCTGGAATTCCATCAGAATAGGAGCTACTTAGGAGGTATTATATGAGAAAGTACATCTTTTGTTTTTCTGAAAGATCTAAAGGCTGTCTTATAGACATGGCAATGGTTAAGAAAACTGCTATTGTTTGGGACATCTTGAATTTTGTTGTATTTTATGCCTTCAGTTGTTAAGATAAAAAGTAAAAAAGATGGAAATATGGAAAACTTTTATTTGCATTTGACTCATTTTTCTTTTTTCTAAAACTATATGATAATCTTGGACATTTTATATAATGTGCATTTTAGACAGCTAACACGTTTTCAGTTATTAAAACCAACTACTCCACCATTCAACCATGCAATATAAAGAACATGATTGACACAGTTTTCAAAAATGTACATTTCTAGATGTGTTTTTAATCTTTGTAGTTAACATGATTTCTTTCCATTATATAACTATCATCAGGTAATCACATCCTACACAATTAAAAAAACTTCACAATAGTCATTTGTCTGTGTAGTTATTCTGACTCTATAAAAATATACAATAAATTGTTGGCTTTATAGAGCTTCTGTCTCTTAAGTAAATAAAACATGTTGATAGGATGATCTTGTTAGTGGTCAGTAGGCCACTTGCTAGGAAAGTCACTGTTCTTCCTATAATCTGAGTTGCATGTTTATAGTTAATTGAATTCATTCTCAAGGCTATGCATGCCATTTATATTCATTACTTTACATAAAATAACTTACAATCTTAATAAAATTTTATATTTATAAATGGTTTATGCATATATGAAATGAAAAATCTAAGTAAAAAAAGGAGTTATGCTTCTGGGACAGCTACATTGAATACTTTGGAAAACATGTTACTTTATTTTCACTGTTGTGAATTAGATTTGGGTGAGACAAAGGACTGCATGAAATACATATAAAAATAGTTGTGTTCATTTCTATAAAGTTAGCTCCAAATAGAAATGACAGAAAATGGGTCATAGATTACTCAAATGAGCTGAAATAAGATACTAAGCAATAGACAGACCTACAGTCAATGACATGCCCCTCCCAAATTATTTGTTCATCAAAATTGTGCTGTATTGTGCATAATATATTTAAAAAGAGAACTTGAGAAGCATATTTCTTTTAATATATTTTAAGGAAGTTATTTTGACTCTATTAGTCCTATTTCCTTCTGATAAGAGAGCATCTATTATAGCAAATTGAAAAATTCTTATAACAAAGTACTTTGAGTAATTCATTAACTAAACACCTTTGGATGAGGGCCCAGACTCACACTTATTTTTTTGCAGTTTGTTCCAGGGTGATATTAGAGTGAAATAACTATACACATGGAAAAATATTAATAAATATTAATAAATAAATATTCATATAAAGAAACCAACAGTAAATTATCAGTAAGCCAGATAGCTTATTTAAGACCAGAAACGTTGTATGGTGCAGTGTCTAGATGATCTCTCACTAGTTTACTCCTTAAAACATTTATTTCTGGAAATCCAGTTTCTTCCTATATTAACAATTCTCCTATGCTGAATAGTAGGCTATCTGAATTTTGGCAGCAAATTTCAGGATTTCTCCCATTTATATGCATATCTGCATGGAGTATGTAAGTGAGAAGTAGGCCCTGGATAACTGACACATTAGCATGTGTGAAAATAGCTCAATTAGCACAGGTAGAATGTGAGAATGTCCATTAATTCCTTAAGAAACAATGGCTCATAGTGCTAGGACCAATGTAGGGTCTTACAGATGGTGTCAAACCAAACTGTGTTTGAAAGGCACAATGCAGCATCTGGAGGGCTGGCAGAATCCAACAACTTCAGAGACAGCAAGTCAAATTTGATCAGAGAGACCAACACTTGACCACATGAGTGTCTCAGCTTCCTGGGATGTGTTCCAAAATCCATCCATCTCATCCAGCGTGACAGTCAAAAAAAGTCACACTTCACATCTTTGCATCAAGCCATGTTTCTGACTGTCACACAACTAGGCCTGTCTGACAGAAATAATTTATGGCACCCTCCAATGGCTTCCTCACCTTTTTTTAAATACATAACCTTTTCTTCCCCTTAAGTAAAAGAATATGCGTAATGCACACACTGTGCCATGAGTGCAACTTTCTGTGGACAAAGGAAGATATCAAGGATTTTTCTTAATTTATTTGATTAGAAAGAAATGCTTTTCTCCCTATTAATTGTCCCTTTGTGGAATTAGAGTGCCAGGCAAGATAGCCAATC
>PVKC010025316.1:0-16532 GCA_004027635.1 Crocidura indochinensis
CCCGATTGGTCTCACGTGGGTCAAGTGAGGCCATCTTACTGGTGAGAGTCCCGGTCCGTAGTCGGCTTGGCAGAGAGGAGGAGAGGAGAGCTGGTTTCCTAAAATCATTTTTAAAAAGAAGATTTGTTCTTTATTCCAGTATTCATTGTAACACTATTCGCAATAGCCAAAATCTGGAAACAACTTAAGTGCTCGAGAACAGATAAGTGAATAAAGAAACCATGATATATCTACATAATGAAATACTATGCAGGTATTAGAAAAAAAAGGAAGTCATGAAATTTGCTTGTACATGGATTGATATGGAAAATATTGTGCTAAGCAAAATAAGTCAGAGGGAGAATAGACCTAGAATAATCATACTCATTCTTGGGATATAAAAATGATAGCAAAAAAATAAAAAAATAAAACACACACACACAAGATAGCATGGTCTTAATATCCAGAGGCAGTAAAGATGAGGCCAAGGGGACTAGACCATGGTAGAAAGCTTGCTACTCATAGTGGGGGGGGGGAGGTGGGGAGGGAACAGGTAGGACAGACAGAGAAGGGGCCACTATGACAATGATAGTTGGAAATGATCACTCTGGACAAGAACTGGGTGCTAAAAATTGATAAAGTGATAGGCATGGTACCTTTTCAGTAACTGTTGCAAACCACAATGTCTAAGAGGAAAAAAGAAGGAAGAGAGAGAAAAATGTCTGCCACAGAGACAGGCAGGGGAGAGGGCAGGTAGATGGAGGGAAGGAAACAGTACATACATGGGTAGTGAGAAATGTATACTGGTGAAAGATATTGGATATTGTGTGAAACTCAATCATGAACAACTTTGAACCTGGGGAGATAAAACCAACTATACTATGAACAACCTTATAGATCATGGTGTAATTTTTTTAAATATAAAAAAACAAAGAGGAAACGTGGTTGCCATCAGTTCAAAAGCCCTTTAATCAGACTAGAGTGCATGTTTTGTATGCTGTAGCCCCAGATTCAATCCTCAGGACCACATGATCTGTCCCAACACCACTGAGCTTGACCTACTTTTTTACCCCAGTGTACTGCAAGGTATAACCCAAAAGCCAAATAATGATAATAATACATTTTTAAACTTATATCATTTATTTGTTTTTTGGGCCACATCCAGCAGTACTCAGGAGTCACTCTTCACTCTGTGCTCAGAAATTACTCTTGGCAGGCTTTGGAGACTATATGGAATGCTGGGGGTCAAACCCAGGTCAGCCACATGCAAGGCAACCACCCTATCTGCCGTGCTATAACTCTGGCCCCTATCCTTATTTTTTTAATTTATTTTTTGGTTTTTTGAGTCACACCCAGCAGCACCTAGGGGTTACTTCTGGTTCTTCGCTCAGAAATCGCTCCTGGCAGGCTCAGGGGACCATATGGGATGCCAGGATTTGAACCACCATCCGTCTGCATGCAAGGCAAATGCCCTACCTTCATGCTATCTCTCCAGCCCCCTATCCTTATTTTTAATATACCATTCTGTATGATTTGAATGCTTTATCTTGTGTTACCTTTCTCATTTTGGTAAACAACTATACTAATAGGTCAGAGATGAGGAATTACACATTTGCAGTGGTTTGAAAATTTTGTTATCCAAAATTTACTTTTCTAAAATGGGCATCATGAGATAGAAAATGATCAATAATGGTAACCATTTAAAGTACTTCAAAAACTGGATTCCAGTGATACCAGTTATCAGTGTTTCTAGAGTTAATTCTTTTCCTAAGCAGGTGTCGCAAGACTTGCCATTTCTCCACCCCAGTGAAACCAGCGTCCTGAATCGACTCTGCCGGCTAGGCACAGACTATATTCGCTTCACTGAGTTCATTGAACAGTACACGGGTCATGTGCAGCAGCAGGTATGTTCCTGTTCTCAGGGAAGACAGACACACAGTGGGTGGGAGCTGTGTCAGGTTTTCAGTAACTCTTCTGGTGATTTTTGAGAAATGACTATCAAGAAGTTAAGCACTTGTATTGCACTTGTGAGGTCCTGAACTCAATCCCCAGAACTGAAGGAAAAAAAGCGGGAGTATGTCTGAGTTTTAGGAGATCTGAGTTAAATCAGTTTGAGCTGGACCAGGATTCCAAGACCAGAGGGGTAAACAAAAGACATTTTTTTAGATTCCTTTGCTTGCTTGTTTCTAGTTACTTTAGTTATATTGGAGAAGCACTTTTTTTTTTTTAATTTTCTTTATTTGGACATAATCCCTGGTGATGCTCAGGGATTATTCCTGGCTCTGCATTCAAGAATCACTCCTGGCAGTGTTCTTGGGACCATATCGGATGCTGGGGATCTAACTGGGTTGGTCCACATAGAAGGTAAATGCCTTACCCACTGTACTATTTCTCCAGCCCCTGGCTTTCTATATCTTACTTACATTTAGATGACTGTTGCTCCTGCATCAAAAATTCAGATCTTTATAAAGAAAAATTTAAAAAAAAATTTGCTTGGGGCCCGGGAGATAGCATGGAGGTAAGGCGTTTGCCTTTCATGCAAAAGGTCATCGGTTCGAATCCCGGTGCCCCATATGGTCCCCCGTGCCTGCCAGGAGCAATTTCTGAGCATGGAGCCAGGAGTAACCCCTGAGCACTGCCGGGTGTGACCCAAAAACAAAAAACAAAAAAAAATTTGCTTGTTCTTTTGGGTGGGGAGCAACATCCAGCGGTGTTCAGGGGTTACTCCTGGCTCTGCACTCAGGAATTACTCCTGGTAGTACTTAGGAAAACATGGGATGCCAGGAATCAAACTGAAGTTGGCTATGTGCAAAGACAAGTAACCCTACCCATTGTACTATTTTTCTTGCCCCAGAGACTCCCCCACCCCCACCCCCAGCAGTCTACATTTCTTTTAGGTACCCCTGGCAGAGAAAAGAGAATGTGAACTATGTGTTTGTGGATTTGGTCAACAATGACTTGTATATACCACAGTGGTTCCAATAGGTGACACCCTGTAGCTTCTGTGTACCCAATTTAGGCTTTAGTTCTGTGTACCCAATTTAGGCTTTTGTAAACATAGTAGAAGATTTGTGTGATGATAAAATCATTTAATGCCCTCCTAGATATATATCTTCCTAAAAAACAAATAAACAAAATGCCTGCCAATTGTTTCCAGGGCTACTACAAACTCCCCCAGAGCATTTTCTTGACTCATTCCTTGACGAACAGTATTAACCACTTGGAAAATGTTGCCTATTCTAAGATCTTGCTGAAAGCTAAATATGAAAAATAAAGTGCAGAAAAGGAAGAAAATAAAAGTTCAGGGGCCAGGAGAGATAATACAGTGGAGGGAGGGTGCTTGCTTTGCATGTGACCAACCTAGGTTCATTCCTTGCATCATTCCATATGGTCTTCCAAGTTTTGTCAGGAGTGATACCTCAGTAGAGAGCCAGGAGTCAGCTCTTAGCACCACCAGATGTGGTCCAAAAGTAAAAAAATATAAATAAAGGGGCCCGGGAGATAGCATGGAGGTAAGGCGTTTGCCTTTCATGCAAAAGGTTATCGGTTCGAATCCCGGTGCCCCATATGGTCCCCCATGCCTGCCAGAAGCAATTTCTGAGCATGGAGCCAGGAGTAACCCCTGAGCACTGCCGGGTGTGACCCAAAAACAAAAACAAAAACAAAACAAAACAAAACAAAAAAATATATATATATAAATAAAGAAGACAAGACAGTGTGGGCTCTCCCTCTATAATTCTTTTCGTGATCGCTTTTGAAAAGTAGAATCAAGACACATTTGTTGAGCTGCTTCATTTAGAAGTGAGAGTGTGAAATAGGAGTCAGTGAAGGATAATTTTGAAGAGATGAATGAGGGTCAGGATATCAAATTCATTGTATGCCATGTAGTGGAGTTTAGATAATATTTGAGGAAAGTAGGAAGCTACCGTTGAGACTTAATCTTGGAAGTTACAGGATTAAATTGAGTTGTAGGAAAAGGTCCACTCACTGTATAGAATACTACTTGATTGTTTCTAACATTTGAATCACTTGGAAAAGTTAAATATTACATTTTCAGAGCTCAGAACTCAAAGCTGTATCTTTTTGTTTGTTTGTTTGTTTTTGGACCACACCGGTGACGCTCAGGAGTTACTCCTGGCTATGCACTCAGAAATCACTCCTGGCTTGGGGGACCATATGGGATGCTGGGGGATTGAACTCAGGTCTGTCATAGGTTAGCATGTCAAAGCTGTATCTTTAGTCAAGTTCTCTTCTCACCTTCTTTCCTTCTTCATTAGGGGAGAATCTAAAGAAAAACAGTACCACTAATAAAGCAGAATATCCTCCTCAGTTTTCAGGGTCTCTAAGGTGAGAAGCTGACTTTACTTTTTTGATTTCAGGATCACCCTTCATCTCAACAGAGCCAAGGTGGATTACATGGAATCTACCTAAGAGCCTTCTGCACAGGGCTGGATTCAGTTTTGCAGCCTTATCGACAAGCTTTGCTTGATTTGGAACAAGAGGTGAGAAAGGGGAGGAGTGGGAAACAATAAGTCAGGTACAGTAAGTTAGAGAGTTTCTGAATTTGAAATGCCCTTTGATATGGCCAGTTGGTTAAGAATAAATATTTTCTGAGGCTGGAGAAATAGCACAGTGGTAGGGCATTTGCCTTATATGCAGCCTATTCAAGACAGATGGTGGTTTGAATCCTGGCATCTGATATGGTCCCCCCGTGCCTGCCAGGAGCGATTTCTGAATGCAGAGCCTGAGTGCCACCGGTGTGACTCCCCAAAAAAGCAAAACAAAACAAAAAAGACAAAAAAAATCTAAGAGTAAATATTTTCTGTGGATTTGGAAGGTATAGCATACCCTGTTTAATTGCCCAAAACATGATCAAAGGGCAAAGGCAATCAATTGCCAAGTTTTCTGAGATAGTTTTAGTTTAGTTTTAGTATTTTTATTTTGGGGTCACACCTGGTTCTCTGCTCAGTGATCACTCCTGGTAATGAATGCTTAGGCTACCTTCGAGCACAGGATGGCAAGTGCAAGGCAAGTGCTAAATCCATTGTTCTGTACCTCACGCCTTATTTTATTTTATTTTATTTTGGGAAAGACCAGCAATACTCAGGAACTACTCCTTGCATGTTTTGAGGGAATTGCAGCTTGTAGTACTCAGGAGATCCTGTGGTACCAAGGATCAAATCTGGGCCTCTCATATGCAAAGGATGTGCACTAGCCTGCTGAGCTTTTACCTATGGTCCTTAGTATTCTTTTATTAGGTAAGCATTTTATTAACCTAAAACCAGCACTAAGAGTCTCTTCTACTTTTTCTTTTTTTTTTTTTTTGTTTTTTGTTTTTTGTTTTTGTTTTTGGGTCACACCCAGTGACGCTCAGGGATTACTCCTGGCTATTCGCTCAGAAGTTGCTCCTGGCAGGCACGGGGGACCATATGGGAACCGGGGGATCGAACCGTGGTCCGTCCAAGGCTAGTGCGGTAAGGCAGGCACCTTACCTGCAGCGCCACCGCCCGGCCCCTCTTCTACTTTTTCTTAGATCAAGTAGATTTAAGCTATTTTGTATGGAGCCCTAATTGTCGTGTGTTATTTTGCAGTTTGTGGCTGATCCCCATCTCTCCATATCACATATCAATTACTCCTTAGATCAGGTAAGCTGCCCAAATACAAAGTACCTTGGAATTTCTTGAAATTATTAGAATAATTTAAAGTGGGCCCGGAGAGATAGCACAGCGGCATTTGCCTTGCAAGCAGCCAATCCAGGACCAAAGGTGGTTGGTTCAAATCCCGGTGTCCCATATGGTTCCCCCGTGCCTGCCAGGAGCTATTTCTGAGCAGATAGCCAGGAGTATCCCCTGAGCACCGCCGGGTGTGACCCCAAAACCAAAAAAAATAAAAATAAAAGAAGAATTTAAAGTATGGTATTTTTTCTGAGAGCAATTTTCCCTTTTGATTTAGTATCTAGAATTTTGTATTTTAAATGCTTCTTAATATCTAAACTATTTTAAAGCTTCATAGTTAAAACTTAATGTCCACTGTTAATTCTGTCTCTTGACCTCAACATCAACAATCATGGCAGCTTTTTTTTTTTTTTTTTTGGTTTTTGGGCCACACCCAGTGACACTCAGGGGTTATTGCTGTCTATGCGCTCAGAAGTCGTCCCTGGCCTGGGGGACCATATGGGGCACGGGGGATCGAACCGAGGTCCGTCCAAGGCTAGCACAGTAAGGCAGGCACCTTACCTCCAGCGCCACCGCCCGGCCCCTAGAAACTGTTTCTACCAACCATTTTCTTAATATTGTAGCCAGTTCCTTTATTAGATAACCTTAGTAAATGATCATTGCTGTTATATGATTGTCTTCTTTTTAGGTTTTGTTTGTTGGTTTTATGGGCCACATAGCAATGCTCAGGGGTTATTCCTGGCTCTGCACTCAGGAATCACTCCTGACAGAGATCAAACCCTAGTTGGCTGAATGCAAGACAATAGCCCTACCTATTGTTCCAACCCCAATGGTGCCTTCTTTATGTTAACTTGAATTATTCAGAAGCAAAGCATCTCCTGAATTAAAAAAAAATTTTTTTTTGGGAGCCGGGAGGTGGCGCAGAAGGTAAGGTGCCTGCTGCCTTGCCTACGACGGACCACGGTTCGATCCCCCGGTTCCCATATGGTCCCCCGTGCCTGCCAGGAGCGACTTCTGAGCGAGTAGCCAGGAGTAACCCCTGAGCGTCACTGGGTGTGGCCCAAAAACCAAAAAAAAAAAAAAAAAAAAAAAAATTTTTTTCTTGATCTTTGATTATGTACCTTCCTAATTATCCTCTATTTTACAGTTTCAACTTCTTTTCCCCTCTGTGATGGTTGTAGTAGAACAAATTAAAAGCCAAAAGGTAAGAACTTTCTATAGTACTTTTGTTCTGGTAAGTGTTAGAAATATTTTAAATTGGCATTGCATTTCTTTTAAAAATTCTAGCTTTTCAGGGTTAGAAAAGCACAGCAGTAGGGCATTTGCTTTATATGTGGTTGACCCAGGACGGACCCAGGTTTGATTCCCAGCATCCCATATGGTTCTCAGATCCTGCCAGGAGCAATTTCTGAACATAGAGCCAGGAGTAACCCCTGAGCACCGCTAGGTGTGACCCAAACCCCCCCTCCAAAAATCTAGCTTTTCATAGTTTTTATTTATTCAATATTCTGCACGTTGATATGATGCTCACTGTCAAGATTGCAAAATCAACTATCATACCACCCTAAAGCATCTCCTGGTCCTGTAGACAAAGAAAGTATTAATAGATGTTCCCAGAGCACTATTGGGAAATAACAGTAGGAAGATAAAACTGTATATGGATGTTTGTAGGGGAGGGAATTTTGCACTATGTAAAGCAGGAACTTAATACTTAGGTTTAAGTTTATGGTTAGGATTTTTACAGAGAAATGGATTAGTGATTTCTTTTACTAATTCTATCCAATTTTACTAATTTTATCCAATTCTTATAGGTTATTATCATATCATTGAAAAATTAGGGCCCCAATTGTCAGGAGAATACATCCTGGCATTGTTAATGACTGAGTGAAAAATGTTTTGAGAGGGGCCAGGGAGATAGCATGGAGGTAAGGCGTTTGCCTTGCATGCAGAAGGATGGTGGTTTGAATCCCTATATCCCACATGGTCCCCCAGCCTGCCAGGAGCAATTTCTGAGCCTACAACCAGGAATAACCCCCGGAGCACTGCCAGGTGTGACCCAAAAACAGCAACAACAAAAAAAAAAGTATTGAGATTTCACATTAAAATTATCTGCTGGTTTATTATTGCAGCAAGTAGGATAAAAGAATTAAACATGGGCTAGAGAGATAACATGGAGGTAGGACCTTTGCCTTGCATGCAGAAAGATGGTGGTTCAAATCCTGGCATCCCATATGGTTCTCCAAGCCTGCCAGGAGCAATTTCTGAGCATAGTAACCCCTGAGCACTGCTGGGTGTGACCCAAAACCAAAGGAAAGAAAAAAAGAATTTAACGTGGTTAGTGCATTCATGGTTTTAACATCTGTATTTCTGGGCCCGGAGAGATAGCACAGTGGTGTTTGCCTTGCAAGCAGCCGATCCAGAACCTAAGGTGGTTGGTTCGAATCCCGGTGCCCCATATGGTCCCCTGTGCCTGCCAGGAGCGATTTCTGAGCAGATAGCCAGGAGTAACCCCTGAGCACCGCCGGGAGTGGCCCAAAACCAAAAAATAAATAAATAAATAAATAAATCATCTGTATTTCTGCCTTTAGCTTATGTAGGAATGTTCACAGTTGATTTGCCTTGTTTCTATTTTATTTATTTTTAATATTATTTATTTTTTTGTAGAAAAACTTTGCTACTCCCACTCTGGGTCAGTAAAACCACTAAGGAGGTGGGTGCTCGTAGGATCTTCAGAGCTGATTGCTGTTACCACCTAAAAGCATTGAGCTACATGCTAAGTGCTTCACACATATTACCACATTCTGGCCTCCAGTCAAGTAGATTAGGGGATATATGTTCAGGATCATTCAGATGGTAATAAATGGTAGAACTGTTAATATGTACCCAAATCTATATGATTTCATAGATTATGTTTATTTTTGGGGTCTGGGCCACACCCTATGGCGCTCAAGGATTACTCCTGGCTCTGTGCTCAGAAATCGCCCCTGGCGGAAGGGAGGGGGCATATGGGATGCCAGGAATCGAACTCAAGATCTTCAGGGTTGTCCAAATGTAAGGTAAATGCTCTACTGCTGTGGTGCTATCTCTCCTGTAAAGACTATGCTTTTAACTCAAACTCTTTCCTGGGCTGATGAGATAGTAAAGTGGGTAGGGAACTTACCTGCATGAGACCAGCCATATAGGGTACTTGTCTCCATGAGATCAACTGGGTTCTATTCCTGGAACCCCATAGGGTTCCACAAGCCCTGCCAGGAGTGATCCTGAGTACTACCAGGTATGAATGAAAAAAAATTTTTATTAAAAGCTTAACTCCTAAAATTGGAAGGGACCTTGTAGATAAATGGAGTTATGGAGGTAGCAGAAACATTCCATGTCTGGCTGTACATTTCAGTTTATCTTTAGCTCCCACTGGATTTAAGGAGAGTGAGCAATGAATTGAGAGATTGAGGGTCCCCAGACATAGAGGTTCATTTAGTTTTAGAAATTGAATCCATAGCTCTATAGTCCAAGCCCTAGGGGATCTTTTAACCTTCCTTTCCTTTTTCTTTTGCTGTTGTTCCATGACCAGGCACTGTACACTTAGTTGTGATACTTGTACACAAGCACATTTGGTTGCAGTGTACTAGAGACTGCAAACTTTTAAAGTTTTTTCCTGGATTCTGATATAAAAATAGCAGTGCCAAGTCAGAGAGATGCTCAGCTGCATCTTCGGATCCACAGGAATAAAATGAAGTATTTTCCTTCTTTCTTAGATCATTAATTTTGGGTAGACATTGCCAGACCTGAGTTAAATTTTAGAATATCCTGCTATGTTAGAGAACTACTTGATGGTAGTGGGGAAAACCCACATGTTGGGATTGGAATTGGAATTGGAGCTATTTGTCTTTTTTCCAATACTGAGGTCAAATTCCAGGGTCCCACACATGCAGGGCACTTGCTATATACTTGCTGAGTTAAATCCTTGGTCCTGGGCCCGGGAGATAGCATGGAGGTAAGGCGTTTGCCTTTCATGCAAAAGGTCATCGGTTCGAATCCCGGTGCCCCATATGGTCACCCGTGCCTGCCAGGAGCAACTTCTGAGCATGGAGCCAGGAGTAACCCCTGAGCACTGCCGGGTGTGACCCAAAAAACAAAAACAAAAACAAAAAAAAAAAAAATCCTTGGTCCTACACATCAATCTTTTTTTTTTTTTTTTTTTTTTGGTTTTGTGGGCCACACCCATTTGACGCTCAGGGGTTACTTCTGGTTAAGCGCTCAGAAATTGCCCCTGGCTTGGGGGGACCATATGGGGCGCTGGGGGATCTAACCTCGGTCCTTCCTTGGCTAGCGCTTGCAAGACCTCTAGTGCCACCTTACCTCTAGTGCCACCTCACCAGCTCCTCTACACATCAATCTTAAGAGAATGTTTATTCCCATTATCTGCTATAAAATACCTTCTTTTTTTTTTTTTTTTTGTTTTTGTTTTTGTTTTTGGGTCACACCCGGCAGTGCTCAGGGGTTACTCCTGGCTCCATGCTCAGAAATTGCTCCTGGCAGGCACGGGGGACCATATGGGGCACCGGGATTCGAACCGATGACCTTTTGCATGAAAGGCAAATGCCTTACGTCCATGCTATCTCCCGGGCCCCCTAAAATACCTTCTTGACTGAAGATAGAATGTGAATTTGTCAGGCCCGAGGGATAACACAAAGGTTAAGTCCAGTGTAGCATGAGGCTATGGCCATGCCTCTCGTTCATATCCTGGTACCTGATACAGTCCCCCAAACACTGCCAAGTGTGACACTAAATACTGATGGGTAAGACCCCAAAACCAAAAACAAACAGAAAGTTAGTTTGTGGAGCTGGAGCTATGGTTCAATGGGTAGGGTGATTGCTTTGCATGCAAGGTGAGTTTGTGCTGCATTAACTACTAAAATGGAATCCAGAACTGGAAATATGACTCTGGTAAAGCATATACCTTGAATGAGTGTTGGAGAATCCATTTTGACAAGGCTATATTTCCACAGATTCATGGTTGTCAAATCTTGGAAACAGTATACAAATACAGCTGTGGAGGTTTGCCTCCTGTTCGCAGTGCATTAGAAAAGTAAGTTATGGTTGAATTGGAGTAGGGGTGGGTAGTCAAAATGACTTGATTTACATGTTTTATTCTCAGTTTCTTTTTTTTTTTTTTTGGTTTTTGGTTTTTGGGTCACACCCGGCAGTGCTCAGGGGTTACTCCTGGCTCCATGCTCAGAAATTGCTCCTGGCAGGCCTGGGGGACCATATGGGGCACCGGGATTTGAACCCATGACCTTCTGCATGAAAGGCAAATGCCTTACCTCCATGCTATCTCCCAGGCCCCTATTCTCAGTTTCTATCTAGAGGAAATTACAACCAGAATAAAAAATATACATGAACAGAACAATAATTTTAGTTAATTAATTATTTTGTTTTTGAGCCACACCCAGCTGTGCTCAGGGTTTAATTCTGGCTCTGCACTCAGAAATTACTCCTGGCAGGCACCGGGGACCATTTGGGATGCCAGGGATCAAGTCTATGTCAGCCACGTGCAAGGCAATTGCCCTACTCTCTGTGCTATTGCTTCGGCCTTTCTCCCCACCCCACCCTACCCCATTTTTTTTGCCTTTTGGGAAGGCCCCACACATAAGTGCTCAGGAGTTACTCCTAGCTCTGCACTCAGGAATCATTCCTGGTGGGCTCAGGGACCATGTGGGATGCCAGGGATCTAACCTGGGTCGTTGGTCTTCAAAGCAAAACACTACCCACTATATAATTGTTCTAGCCCCCCAGCAGTCATTCTTTTTTTTTTTTTTTTGGTTTTTGGGCCACACCTGGCAGTGCTCAGGGGTTATTCCTGGCTCCATGCTCAGAAATTGCTCCTGGCAAGGGCAGCACGGGGGACCATATGGGACGCCAGGATTCAAACCGATGACCTTCTGCATGAAAGGCAAATGCCTTACCTCCATGCTATCTCTCCGGCCCCAACCAGAAGTCATTCTTAATGGTGGCTAAATGATTTGAGACAGTGCTTTTTAACTTTTGAATTTCATTACCCAGGGAGCACATTATATGTGCTTGGTAATTGTTCTTTAATTTTTTTCTTTTTCTTTTTTTTTTCTTTTCTTTTCTTTATTATTATTTGTGTGTGTGTGTGTGTGTGTGTGGTTTTTGGGTCACACCCAGCAGTGCTCAGGGTTACTCCTGGCTCCATGCTCAGAAATTGCTCCTGGCAGGCATGGGGGACCATATGGGGCACCGGGATTCGAACCGATGACCTTTTGCATGAAAGGCAAACGCCTTACCTCCATGCTAAATCCCGGGCCCCTTTTCTTTAATTTTATTTTGGTTTTTGAGTCACACATGGCAGCCCACAGGGGTTACTCCTGGCTCTATGCTCAGAAATCGCTCTTGGCAGGCTAAGGGGACTATATGAGATGCCAGGATTGGAACCACTGACCTTATGATTGCAAGGCAAATGCCCTATACCTCCAAGCTATCTCTCCGGCCCCTTTTTTTTCTTTTTATAACTCCCCACTCTTCTTCCTATGACTGCTGTCTAGCACCCAGACCCCAACACGGTAAGGCATGTAGGTATATGTAAGGGTTTTTTTTTGGGGGGGGGGGTGTTGGATTACATCCGGCTGCACTCAGGGATTAACTCCTGGCTTTGCACTCAGAAATCGCTCCTGGCAGGCACGGGAACAATATGGGATGCTGGGATTTCAACCACCGTCTATCCTGGATCAGCTGTGTGTAAGGCAAATGCCCTACCGCTGTACTATCTTTCTAGCTTCAGAGTTTCTTTCTTTCTTTTTTTTTTTTTTTTTTTTTTTTTTTTTTTTTTTTTGCTTTTTGTGCCACACCCGGTTATTCCTGGCTATGAGCTCAGAAATCGTTCCTGGCTTGGGAACCATATGGGATGCCAGGGGATCAAACTATGGTCTATCCTACGTTAGCACATGGAGGCAAACACCCTACATCTTGCACCACTACTCTGGCCCCCCAGGGTTTCTCTCTGTTTCTTTTTTTTTTTTTTTGGTTTTTGCATCACACCCGGCAGCACTCAGAAATCGATCCTGGCAGGTCATGGGACCATATGGGATGCCAGATTCAAACCACCATCCATCCTGGATTGGCTGCTTGCAAGGCAAATGCCCTATGGCTCTGCTATCTCTCTGACCCCAGAGTTTCTTTAATTTAAAAAAAATTTTTTTTTTTGTCCATACTTGGCAGCATTCACGGGTTACTCCTAGCTCTGCAATCAGAACTCTCCTCCTGGCAGCCTTGAGGGACCACATGGGATGCTCGGGATCAAACCAAGGTTGGCCATGCGTAAGGCAAATGCCGTATACCCTGGCTATCTTCCAGCCCAATTTTTCCTTTTTCCTGTTTTCCTTTGTATTAAGGGCCATATTAGTGGTGATCAGGATTTACTCCTGGCTCTGCACTTAGGGATCCTTCCTCGTGGGATTTAGGGGACATTGTGGGGGTGCCAGAGGTCAAACACAGCTCAGTTATGTGCATTTGCTCTACCCACTGTACTATCTCCAGCCCATGACTTTTTGTTCTGTTTGGTTTTGGGGGGGCTACATTCTGTGACGCTCAGGGGTTACTACTGGCTATGTGCTCAAAAATCGCTCCTGGCTTAGGGGGACCATATCGGATGCTGGGGGATCGAACCGTGGAATGTCGAAGGCTAACGGCAGCAAGGCAGACACCTTACTACTCCACACCACTGCTCTGGCCCCAGGTTTGCGGTTTTTTTTTTTTTTTTTTGGGGGGGGGGTTTTTTGTGGGCCAACACAGTGACATTCAGGGGTTACTCCTGGATATGTGTTCAGAAATCACTCCTGGCTTAGGGGACCATATGGGACACAGGGATGGAACCGTGGTCCGTCCTAGGTCAGCATGCGCAAGACAAATACCCTACCTCTTGTACCACTGCTCTGGACCCACCATGATCCATTTTTAAATAAGATATAATAAACAGTGACTGTCTAAGAACAGTGAGATAGCAAATGTCACACTTAGAAATTTTATCATGGACCCGGAGAGATAGCACAGTGGTGTTTGCCTTGCAAGCAGCCCATCCAGGACCAAAGGTGGTTGGTTCGAATCCTGGTGTCCCATATGGTCCCCCGTGCCTGCCAAGAGCTATTTCTGAGCAGACAGCCAAGAGTAACCCCTGAGCACCACCGGGTGTAGCCCAAAAACCAAAAAAAAAAAAAAAAAAAAAAAGTAATTTTATCATAACAAAATTATTCAGAAATGGAAGCCAGGGCCAGTGTGGACATAGGATATGTTTCCTTGGCACCACATATGGTCCCCAGTCTCTACCAGGACTGATCCCTGAGTGCAGAGCCAGGAGTAAACTCTTGAGTATTACCTGGTGTGGCTTAACTTCCCTCCAACCAAAATAGTAAAACCAGAAACAGAGAGATAGTTCAGAGAGTTAGAGCATATACCTACATGCCCAAATTTGATTTCTGTTATCGCATGGTCTATAGTCTCCTTTAATTCCAACAGAAATAAAACCAATTTAGGGCTGAAGAGATAGCACAGTGGTAGGATGTTTGCCTTGCACATGGCTGACACAGGAAGGATGGTGTTTTGAATCCTGGCATCCCATATGGTCTCCTGAGCCTACCGGGAGCAATTTCTGAGTGCAGAGCCAGGAGTAACCCCTGAGCGCTGCCAGGTGTGACCCCCCCAAAAAACAAACAAACAGTTTAATATTATGATAACCAAAAAGAGACACTTATGTCTGTTGAACTTTTACAGTAATCAATTTTAGTCTTTTGTTTGTTTTTCAGCCATACCTGGTGATGCTCAGGGGTTACTCCTGGCTATGCACTCAGAAATAGCTCCTGGCTTGGGGGACCATATGGGAACCCCAGGGGATTGAACTGCAGTCCATCCTAGGTTAGCACAAGCACAGCAGATGCCTTACACCCTGCACCACTGATCCGGCCCCTAATTTTAGTCTTTTTTACAAAATTTGCAAAGAAAATGTTTTTATAAAACTATCAGACTATTTTATGAAAATTCAAAACTTAAGATAGGCTGCAAATTGGGGCCAGAGGGATAGCACAGCAGTAGAGTATTTGCCTTGCATGTGGCCAACCCAGGACAAACCGGTTCAATTCCTGGCATCCCACATGATCCCCTGAACTTGCCAGAAGTAATTCCTGAACACAGAGACAGAAATAACCCCTGAGTATCGCCAGGTGTGGCCCCAAAACCAATAAATAAATAAACACATTAATACATAAACAAACAAACAAACTGAAAGATAAAAAGAAAGGCTGCAAATTGAGGGAACAGAGAAATACTTCAATTAGTTAAAGTGCATGCTTTGCATGCAGAAAGCCTTACTTAGTTTGTATCCTAGCATTGCAGGAGGCCCCAAGCACGGAGCTGAGAGTAACCTCTGACCACCACAGGATGTGGCCCAGAACTTAAAAACAAAACAGGGATAGAGCCATAGCATAGTGGGTAGGCTGTTTGCCTTGCACATGGCTGACCTTGGTTCATTCCCCAGCATCCCATATGGTCCCCCAAGCCTGCCAGGATCGATTACTGAGCACAGAGCCAGGAGTAACCCAAGTGCTGCCACTGCCTGGTGTAGCCCAAAAACCAACAACAAAAATACCCCACACATTTAGAAGTTTGATCCCTTAAATCTGTCCACAAATATTTAAACAAAATGGCACAGTGATTTTTAGTTTAATTGGTCATTCCCCATATGGCTTATCAATCTTCCTTCCTCTTTATTTTATAGAAGTTGTGGGGTTATGAGGTTTTTCTAAGTGGACTGCTAAGGCTCTTGCTTTTCTTACAACTCAGAATCCTGGCTGTGTGTCATGGAGTCATGTATAAGCAGCTCTCAGCTTGGATGCTACATGGACTCCTCTTGGACCAGCATGAAGAATTCTTTATCAAGCAGGGTCCATCTTCTGGGAATGTCAATGCCCAACCAGAAGAGGATGAAGAGGATCTGGGTATTGGGGGACTTACAGGAAAACAGTTGAGAGAACTCCAGGACTTGGTGAGAGCACAGCAAGAAACATAACATATTCCTGCCAGGAGAGGGTCTTTTAATTACCCACTTATCTAGTTCTTGATAGCCTGAACATTTCACTATTGATGCTTAGAAGTAAACATTTGGCTTTTGGGCCCAGAGAGATAGCACAGCGGCGTTTACCTTGCAAGCAGCTGATCCAGGACCAAAGGTGGTTGGTTCGAATCCTGGTGTCCCATATGGTCCCCCGTGCCTGCCAGGAGCTATTTCTGAGCAGGCAGCCAGGAGTAACCCCTGAGCACTGCTGGGTGTGGCCCAAAAACCAAAATAAATAAATAAATAAATAAATTTGGCTTTATCTTCACTTAATGGTGTAAATTTAATATTGATTTAATGTGACTACAATAGAAAGTGTTTACCTTTTTCCAATATATGCTTTTAAGGAGTAAATGATAAATTTAGCCTCCTAAGGTAGTCTTGTAGCTGCCTTACGGTTATTATTATGTATTTATTTAGTTTTTGTTTGGGGGTCATACCAGGGCTTACTGCAGCTTAGTGTTCAGTGATCACTCTTGGTGGGCTTAGGGATCATATACAATGCCAGGGGTTGAATTTGGGTTGGCCAGATGCAAAACAAGTGCCGTAACTGCATACTATCTCTTTGGCTTGAATCTAATTTTTTTTTTGGGGGGGGTCACACCCGGCAGTGCTCAGGGGTTACTCCTGGCTCCATGCTCAGAAATTGCTCCTGGCAGGCACGGGGGACCATATGGGGCACCGGGATTTGAACTGATGTTCTTTTGCATGAAAGGCAAACGCTTTACCTCCATGCTATCTCCCGGGCCCCTTGGATC